>CM076846.1:56939544-57239995 GCA_039519185.1 Astragalus membranaceus
GGATTGAAATTAATTTTACTGTTGAAATTCTTAGCATAATAGTGTAGCTTTTACTCTGGTGTTAGTTTCTGATGCTACAGCACAGGATGCTATAGCATATGCACAGGCTCAATTCACCAGAATTTCAAATTGATCCTGAAATAGAAAGGAGGTTCAGAGCATTGCGAAGACAGCAAAAGTTACAGCAGAGAGCAGCCATGTCAGAACATAACTCTGGCAGAAGCTCCCATAGAGGAGGAAGAGGTGGCAGAGGTAGAGGTTCCCAACATGGCATTCAGACTGAGATTCCTGCATTCACAGGGAGAGGACCAGTCACAGATTATTCAGGCCCCGCGTATGACCCAGAAGAATGGTACCGGCAACAATTCATTCAGATAGGACCAGAATGTATGGTTAATGATAAGGACAGGCCAATGAGGCATTGTGCTGTTTTTAACCCTCAAGCCATGCAAACTAGCATAGTGAGGCCTCAACTTAATACAGCTCATTTTGAATTTAAACCAATGATGTTTCCAATGCTTCAAACAATTGGTCAGTATGGTGGAACCATAAATGATGATCCACATATGCACTTAAAACAATTTTTGGAGATCTGTAGTAATTTCTCTTTTCCTGGAGTTTATGATGATGCCTTTAGACTCAAGCTTTTCCCTTATTCTTTAAAGGACAGGGCAAAAGCTTGGCTAAACTCATTAGAACCTAACTCAATCCATACTTGGAATGAGCTAGCAGAGAAATTTTTGGTAAAATATTCTAGCAAAAATGCCAAAATGAGAAATGAAATCACTTCATTCAAACAAATGGATAATGAATCATTGTATGAAGCATGGGAAAGATACAAAGAGCTGTTAAGGCAATGTCCTCACCATGGCATACCTGTCATTATCCAAATGGAGACATTTTACAATGGATTGGAGCCATAAACCAGATTGATGGTAGATGCTTCTTCTGGAGGAATTTTGCTGAAGGCATCTTACAATGATGCTTGTGATCTTATTGATGAGATAGCAGCAAACAGTTACTCTTGGCCTACAGCCAGGGCCACACCTCAAAAGAAAATTGGGATACTAGAAGTCAATGAGGTAACAAAGCTAACAGCTCAAGTAGCTTCCCTCACCAACATGGTCAAGAATCTCACCACTTCCAATGCTATAGCATCTCTTCAGCACCGTGAGTCAACAGAAAATGCTGCTACAATTGAACAAGCCCCTCCTGGTGAAACCAGTTGTGTCTATTGTGGAGGAGGGCACATCTATGAAGAATGCCCAAGCAATCCTGTATTTGTGAACTATGTGGGATTCAATAAAAACAATAACCCCTATTCAAACTCCTACAATCCTGGGTGGAAAAACCATCCCAACTTCAGATGGAACAATAATGCAGCAAGTTCATCTACTGCTGCAGCACCAAATGCACCACCAGGATTCCCAACTCAGCAACAACAAAGGCAGAATAGTCAGCCTGTGGACAACTCCTTGGAGACCATATTGAAGGATTTTGTGAAGGATACCAAAGACTTCATGGAAGACACTAAGGCTTCAATTCTATATCATGATGCTGCTATCAAGAACCTTGAAAATCAAGTGGGGCAGATTGCTACTGCTCTAACTCAGAGGCCTAGTGGAGCTTCGCCATCAACAATTGAGGCATCTACTTCACATGTCCATGGAAAGGAACAGGTAAAGGCTACTTCATTAAGGAGCGGTAAGAATTTGAAAAGATCATTAGAGATTCCAGCTGATGAAAACTCAGAAACACAAAAAATGAAAAACCAGAATAAGAAAAAAAGAATACTGGTGCTATAGCACCTAAGGCTATAGCATCAGATGTTGCACCTAGCTCTTCACCGAAGATTGTTCCTGAGTATCCACCTCCGCCTTTCCCACAAAGGCTGGGGAAGGCTCATGAGGACAAACAATCAGTAAATTCCTAGAGGTGCTGAAACAATTGCACATCAATGTCCCTTTGGTAGAGGCACTTCAACAAATGCCAAACTATGCAAAATTCATGAAGGATGTCCTCACCAAAACAAGAAGACTTGGTGAATTTGAAACTGTGGCAATGACTGGTGAATGTAGTTCAATTGTTCAAAATAAACTTCCAAGGAAACTCAAGGATCCTCGCAGTTTCACAATACCCTGCTCCATTGGAAAATTTTACATTGGCAGAGCTTTATGTGATTTAGGAGGAAGAATAAACTTGATGCTTAAGTCCATATACACTAAGGTGGGTATAGTGATAAGTCTATTTTTAGAGTCTTTTTAATAGTTATTTTTATTAGGTTTATTTGGTATTTTAATTATATTTTTGAGCTATTTTACTACAAATGTTTACTTTTTATTTTCAGGTTTTATTTTGAAGCAAAAGAGAAAATATGAGCTAAAATGAAGAACAAAGAAAATATTTGAGGAGGAACAATTTTTGAGACAAAACTGGCGCAGCACAGGGCCCCAAGGGCGCCAAGGAGCAAAACTGGCGCTGCACAGGGCCCCAAGGGCGCCAAGGAGCAAAACTGGCGCAGCACAGGGCGCCAAGGGCGCCAAGGAGCAAAACTGGCGCAGCACAGGGCCCCAAGGGCCCCAAGGAGCAAAACTGGCGCAGCACAGGGCCCCAAGGGCGCCAAGGAGCAAAACTGGCGCAGCATAGGGCGCCAAGGAGCAACACTAGCGCAGGACTGGCGCAGGACTGGCGCAGCGTAGGGCGCCAAGGGCGCCAAGGAGCAACACTGGCGCAGGACTGGCGCAGGACTGGCGCAGGACAGGGCGCCAAGGGCGCCAAAAAGCAGTCAATTTTGGCTGCGGCCACTTGTTTGTGGCCATCTTTGCCAACTTGATTTTTCACTTCTTTTTGACCATTTTTCCCCTCCACTCAAAGTGTTTTGTCCACTTGTTGATGGCTATCTTTGCCAACTTGCTTTGTCCACTTGTTGATGGCTATCTTTGCCAAAACTTGAATTGACCATTTTGCCCTTCCCTCATATTTTCCTATAAATAGGACCTTGATCCTCACTTGTAAGCAAACTTGAATTTTGTGAGAAAATCACTCTCAAAAACTCTCTAAAATTTATGACTTCAATTTACTCTTCATGTTCTTTTTAATTCTTGCTTATTTACTTTCTTGCCCTTTTAATTCTTGCTCTTTTAATTCTTGCTTATTTACCTTCTTGCCCTTTTAATTCTTGCTTATTTACTTTCTTGCCCTTTTATTTCTTGCCCTTTTAATTCTTGCTCTTTTAATTCTTGCTTATTTACTTTCTTGCCCTTTTAATTCTTGCTTATTTACTTACATTCCGCAACTTATCGCTTTCTTTACAAATTCTTGCAAATTTACAAATATGCAATCTTCCTCTTCTCCTCTTTTGTCTACAATGATCATGAGTGAGTAGACTTTCTTAGCCTTGGGGTTTTTGGCAACAATCAAATGATGGCTTCCTACTAATTAATTCCCGAGACTATTCTCCACCTTAATCACTTTGTATTTTTAAATCTAATTTCATCACTTTTCATTATTATTTCAAAACACCACACGATGTACCGAAAGGGGAAGTGTGGTTGTTGGATCTATGAAATTAGACAATAAAATCAACACATGAAAATAGTTTTGGTTTTATTGAGACACGAAAAGGTCTTTGCTTAATGGGTTCTAATAATAATCAACCATGAAAATAGGCTTGATATTTAGTTTAGAACACGCGTTTGTATTCCGAAAGGAAACGCGTTTGTATTCCGAAAGGAAACTCTTGCTACAAACCGTCGCCTTGTCTTAAGAAATATATCGTTCTTTAAACTGGAAAATAGTCGAAAGGATTAATAACGGAAACCTTATCATTTCGATGAAACTAATACCCCAAGTCTCTTTTTATCTTTAAAACATCAACAAAAACATTCCTTCTTTCTAAAAAGACTTTCTTTTCAGTTAATCAACTTTGGAAAATTAAATTGGTAATCACCTAGGCTCTCCCTGTGGATCGATAACTCTTTTATTACGCGACAAGACCGTGCACTTGCGGCCTATCAAGTTTTTGGCGCCGTTGCCGGGGATCGGAACCAAGTTTTTGGCGCCGTTGCCGGGGAGGCAGTGATATTAATTAAGTTTTTCGAAACCGGTTAGATTGAAGTTTTATTTTCTTTATTTTTACTTTTTCTTCTCTTATCCCTCGAATGCGAAGAACCAGAAGTTTCGGAGAAATGTTCAACAAATTCCCGAAATCGAAAGGTTCTTACATAGAAGGAGGAGAGAAATTCCCGATAACCAAGTGGCGGCTAATGAAAATCGTGCTCTCAAAGAGTACGCAACACCTTCAGCAGAGCCATCGGCTGTCATTGTACATCCAAATGTGAAAGCAAATAATTTTGAACTCAAATCATCTCTGCTTTCAATGGTTCAACAAAACCAATTTTCTGTTTCTCCCACGGAGGACCCAAATCTTCATATTTCAATTTTTCTGGAATACTGTGGAACTCTCAAATTAAATGGGGTACCTCAAGATGCCATAAGACTAAAGCTCTTCCCTTTTTCATTAAGGGATAGAGCAAGAGCATGGCTACATTCTTTGCCTTCGGAATCCATTACCAGCTGGGGCCAATTAAAACAAGCTTTTCTTACTAGGTTCTTTCCCCCAAGTAAAACAGCTCAAATGAGAAGTCAAATTACTCGATTTTCTCAAAACGACGGGGAATCTCTTTATGATGCTTGGGAACATTTCAAAGAAATGTTAAGGCTATGCCCCCATCATGGACTAGAGAAATGGCTCGTTGTTCACACATTTTATAATGGATTACAATATGCAACAAGAATGACTGTTGATGCAGCTGCAGGTGGAGCTTTGATGTACACAAATTTTACTGAAGCTTATGCACTCATTGAATATATGGCTCAAAACCATTGTCAATGGGCAAGTGAGCGAGCCATAACAGATAAACCAGCATCATCAAAAGAGCCAGGTAAGTATGAAATATCTGCTGTTGATCATCTTGCCTCAAAAGTGGACGCACTTTTTCAAAAATTTGAAAAATTAAATGTAAGTGCCGTCTCACAAAATTTTTCTCCTACTACTCCACCATGTGAATTATGTGGGGTTGTTGGCCATATTGGAGCTGAATGCCACCATGAGGCATCTAGTACTGGAAATGAGCATGTTAACTATGCTCAAAAAGAAGATCCGTTTTCAAATGCTTATAATCTTGGGTGGAGAAATCATCCAAATTTTTCTTATAAAAATCCTCCATCCAATCCAGCACCTAGACCACCTCCTGGTTTTCAAAATCAAAGGGTTTTTAACAACCCACAAAACAACCCGCAAAAGTCGAACTTGGAATTTTTGATGGAAAAATTTGTGTCATCTCAAACAAAACAAAATGAAGAATTCAAAAATCAAACTGGTTATTTGAATGACACACTTATCAAATTAGTATCAAAAGTCGACTCTATTGCCACTCATAATAAGATGCTTGAAAATCAAATAACTCAAGTGGCAACACAGGTGGCTTCATCCTCTAAATCTTCGGGGGTATTTCCTGGACAGCCTGAACAAAATCCATATGGCCAAATAAATGCCGTCACCCTTAGAAGCGGAAAACAATTAGAGGAACCAAGAGCAAACCAAAAAAAAATTGTGAGTGAAAATTATAATTTACCATGAAAAAGAGAAAGAACAAGAGAAAGAACAAGAAAAAGAAAGAGAAGAACCATACATCCCCCCACCACCATACAAACCACCCATTCCTTTTCCCCAAAGATTTGCAAAAAACAAACTTGACGAGCAATTCAAAAGGTTTGTCGACTTGCTTAAAAAGATTTACATCAACGTTCCTTTCACTAATGCATTGTCTCAAATGCCGTCTTATTCTAAATTTTTGAAAGAAATTTTATCTAAAAAAAGAAAAATAGACGACTATGAGACGATTGCATTAACAGAAGAATGCAGTGCAATTATCCAGAACAAGCTGCCACAAAAGCTCAAAGATCCAGGTAGTTTTTCCATACCTTGTGTAATTGGAAGTGAAACTATAAACAGAGCAATGTGTGATCTAGGAGCCAGTGTAAGTTTAATGCCTCTTTCTCTTTGCAAAAGACTAGGGATAGGTGAACTTAAACCCACAAAAATGACAATACAGTTGGCAGATCGTTCCGTTAAATACCCCACTGGAATCTTAGAGGATGTCCCTATCAAGGTAGGGCAAACTTTTATACCGGTGGATTTTGTTGTAATGGAAATTGAAGAAGACTCCCAAATTCCTATTCTTCTAGGGAGGCCTTTTTTAGCTACTGCAGGGGCAATAATTGACGTTAAAAACGGTAAGTTGGTTTTTAACGTGGGGGATGAAAAGGTTAAGTTTGAAGTTTCAAACTTCATGAGGAGTCCGTCTGTAAAGGACTCATGCTGCAGGATTGATATTGTAGACTATTGCGTGCGAGACTGCTCTTTAGCATCATCTTCACAAGATAGTCTGGAAGATTTCCTTTTAGGCAACACAAATACAAATGCAGCAGAGGAAACCCAATTCTACATAAAACTTTTAGATGAGAATCCACCATCACAGAAATTGGGTACTGAAACTTTGGGTGAGGGAAAACCTCGACCATCTCCTATGTCTTATTTTTCACCTTCCTTTGTGAAAATAACATTTGATCTAGGGGGAATTGAAAATAAAATCTTATTTCTTATACAACTTCCATTTTACAAGCCATGGGATTCAGAAATATGTTTTCATTCTTCATGTGTCACTTGGTCTTTATGCTTCAAGCAATGGGACCCAGGACTAACTCTACAAAGGGCAGCTGTGATCCGGTGAGCTATCCTAACCCGTTTTGTGTTGTTTGAAAAATCATTGAGGACAATGCCTAGTCCAAGCATGGGGGGTATTTTATTGCTTTTATTGGGTATGTCTTTATTGCTTTGCTAAGTTTTTATCTTTTTGTACTTTGAGTTGTATCTGCTCCCCCCATGATGAAACTTTGTGAACCCTAAGCATGTTTCAGATAAGCCTTTTTTGGACAAAAATAATTTTTCAAATTTTCATTAGCAATCATCTAGGTGGACTGGTTGGGAACAACAAAATTGTATCATGGTTCGATTTCTACTTCTAGGGCTTTTTCACACACACACTATTGAGACTGTTTTCAGTTGTTAATACAATTAGAAGGACTGAAGAGAAACTAGTAACCTGGTTCTCTTGGTGACATTCACTGGATGCGCGGTTACTGGAGAAAAACGTCTGAGTTGGGGTATCAATCAAAAAAAAATATGCAAAACCAATTCAAAATGCAAAAATTGGTGCATTTTAAATGTCAAAATGAATGGTTAGCATATAAAATCAAAAAGAAAAGAAAAAATGCTTGAATACCCAACATATAAAGACCCTCCTTTGAGACCCGGTCTTAGTAAATGGAAGACCCAAGCTTAAGAATGCTGGGGAACCAGTTCTATAATGACATTGATATCCTCTCTAGAGTATTGACACTTTAAAATTGTCTCCCAATTCCACAAGAAGCCCAGATAGTATTTCTCAAACCAAAGTGTTAGAATTGCCCCACAGTTCACCTAAGGTTTCGATGTGAAAATAATTTTCCTTCAGAATTGGCCTAAAGATTTACACTGTTTTTGCTTGAGGACAAGCAAAGGTTCAAGCATAGGGGAGTCTGATAAGTCTATTTTTAGAGTCTTTTTAATAGTTATTTTTATTTGGTTTATTTGGTATTTTAATTATATTTTTGAGCTATTTTACTACAAATGCTTACTTTTTATTTTCAGGTTTTATTTTGAAGCAAAAGAGAAAATATGAGCTAAAATGAAGAACAAAGAAAATATTTGAGGAGGAACAATTTTTGAGACAAAACTGGCGCAGCACAGGGCCCCAAGGGCGCCAAGGAGCAAAACTGGCAGAGCACAGGGCCCCAAGGGCGCCAAGGAGCAAAACAGGCGCAGCACAGGGCGCCAAGGAGCAAAACTGGCACAGCACAGGGCCCCAAGGGCGCCAAGGGCGCCAAGGAGCAAAACTGGCGCAGCACAGGGCCCCAAGGGCGCCAAGGAGCAAAACTGGTGCAGCACAGGGCGCCAAGGAGCAAAAATGGCGCAGCACAGGGCGCCAAGGGCGCCAAGGAGCAACACTGGCGCAGGACTGGCGCAGGACTGGTGCAGCACAGGGCGCCAAGGAGCAACACTAGCGCAGGACTGGCGCAGGACAGGGCGCCAAGGGCGCCAAAAAGCAGTCAATTTTGACTGCGACCACTTGTTTGTGGCCATCTTTGCCAACTTGATTTTTCACTTCTTTTTGACCATTTTGCCCCTCCACTCAAAGTGCTTTGTCCACTTGTTGATGGCTATCTTTGCCAACTTGTTTTGTCCACTTGTTGATGGCTATCTTTGCCAAAACTTGAATTGACCATTTTGTCCCTTCCCTCATATTTTCCTATAAATAGGACCTTGATCCTCACTTGTAAGCAAACTTGAATTTTGTTAGAAAATCACTCTCAATAAACTCTCTAAGATTCATGACTTCAATTTACTCTTCATGTTCTTTATGATTCTTGCTCTTTTACTTTCTTGTCCTTTTAATTCTTGCTATTTTACTTTCTTGCCCTTTTAATTCTTGCTCTTTATTTTCTTGCCCATTTATTTTCTTGCTCTTTTAATTCTTGCTCTTTATTTTCTTGCCCATTTATTTTCTTGCTCTTTTAATTCTTGCTCTTTACTTTTCTTGCCCATTTATTTTCTTACTCTTTTAATTCTTGCTCTTTACTTTTTTGCCCATTTAGTTTCTTGCCCTTTTAATTCTTGCTCTTTACTTTTCTTGCCCATTTATTTTCTTGCTCTTTTAATTCTTGCTCTTTACTTTTCTTGCCCATTTATTTTCTTGCCCTTTTAATTCTTGCTCTTTACTTTTCTTGCCTTTTTATTTTCTTGCCCTTTTACTTTCTTGCTCTTCTATTTTCCAAGTCATTTAAATTCCTTGCAATTTACTCTTTAAGCAATTTACTTTCTTGTCATTTACAATTCCGCTATTTATAATTTTGCAATTTTCTCAATTCCTAACATTTATTTTCTTGCCATTCTAACATCTAATTCCTAACTCATTTACACATTTAGCAACTTATCGCTTTCTTTACAATTCTTGCAATTTAGGAAATCTTCCTCTTCTCCTCTTTTGTCTACAATGATCATGAGTGAGTAGACTTTCTTAGCCTTGGGATTTTTGGCAACAATCAAATGATGGCTTCCTACTAATTAATTCCCGAGACTATTTTCCACCTTAATCGCCTTGTATTTTTAAATCTAATTTCATCACTTTTCATTATTATTTCAAAACACCACACGATGTACCGAAAGGGGAAGTGTGGTTGTTGGATCTATGAAATTAGACAATAAAATCAACACATGAAAATAGTTTTGGTTTTATTGAGACACGAAAAGGTCTTTGCTTAATGGGTTCTAATAATAATCAACCATGAAAATAGGCTTGATAATTAGTTTAGAACACGCGTTTGTATTCCGAAAGGAAACTCTTGCTACAACCGTCGCCTTGTCTTAAGAAATATATCGTTCTTTAAACTGGAAAATAAACGAAAGGATTAATAACGGAAACCTTATCATTTCGATGAAACTAATACCCCAAGTCTCTTTTTATCTTTAAAACATCAAACATTCCTTCTTTCTAAAAAGACTTTCTTTTCAGTTAATCAACTTTGAAAAATTAAATTGGTAATCACCTAGGCTCTCCCTGTGGATCGATAACTCTTTTATTACGCGACAAGACCGTGTGTAACACCCATTTCTACCCGGTAATTTATAAGCGTAAAATCAGAGTTTTCAAAATCACTTTTGAGTGCTACAATTTCTTCAACGTAAAAAAACCACTTTCAAAACATAATCCAATTTCATTTATAAAGCAGCGGAATCTCAAAAATTAGTTTAACTTAGTCGTACTTCAAAAAGATAACTTTCTTTCCAAACGCAGCGGAATTCAATTTAAGTGTCGACATAAACAATACAAAATCCAACTAACAGAAAACGTGGATAATAAAGAGAAAACAACGTTCGTCCCCCCCTGAGTGCTACCTATCAGAGCCGACGACACCGAACAAATGGGAGACTAGAGTCTTCCCTCGCAAACACCTGCAAGTTACCACATAGGGGTAACGAACCACAGAAAGGGGTGAGATATCTCACACATAATAGGATAAAATGATTAGGGAATATGTTAGAGTATAACACCTACGTCTACCACACCAATCACAAACATCAATTACAACACCAAGGGTAAAACAGTCAATCTCATCATCAAGGGTAAAACAGTCAATTTCATCAAGTTATAAACATCACAGTCATCATTAACACAAATATCACCAAGGTACAGTCACCAAGGTCGTCACACATGTTATGATATGCATGAATACAGTATGCATGTGGATCCATAGGCCGAAGCCTCTGCTCGTCATAATAGGCCGAAGCCTCTGCTCGTCGTAATAGGCCGAAGCCTCTGCTCGTCATGATAGGCCGAAGCCTCTGCTCGTCATAATAGGCCGAAGCCTCTGCTCGTCATAATATGCACATGAGTTATGCGACACTATGTACAATGCACCAGAAAATAATCAACAACCATGATCAACTCAGTGATACCACAACACTGACGCCAATAACTCATGATAGGCCGAAGCCTCTGCTCGTCGTAATAGGCCGAAGCCTCTGCTCGTCATAATATACACCGTCACACATTTCATCAAGTTATAAACATCACAGTCATCATTAACACAAATATCACCAAGGTACAGTCACCAAGGTCGTCACACATGTTATGATATGCATGAATACAGTATGCATGTGGATCCATAGGCTGAAGCCTCTGCTCGTCATAATAGGCCGAAGCCTCTGCTCGTCGTAATAGGCCGAAGCCTCTGCTCGTCATAATAGGCCGAAGCCTCTGCTCGTCATAATATGCACATGAGTTATGCGACACTATGTACAATGCACCAGAAAATAATCAACAACCATGATAAACTCAGTGATACCACAACACTGACGCCAATAACTCATGATAGGCCGAAGCCTCTGCTCGTCGTAATAGGCCGAAGCCTCTGCTCGTCATAATATACACCGTCACACACCAATATCACACCAATGATTAATGAAATTCATCACACCAAATAATTAATGGAATTCATCACACCAAATAATCAATAGGCCCACCGGAACTATTAATTCACCCACCAATCACACCATAATACACTCACCAAATCAACCCACCACTCACACCAACACCAATTTTAATTAGGCCAATTTAGGATTTGACACAAAATAGGGAAAGTGAGTAAAAATTGCAATTTAGACAGTGGAACACTTCAGTCCAGAACCACCAGTAAAATAATCCATTTTTGCATTAAACCAGAATATTTGGATAGACACCGAAATTAGCTTCGAAACGCTTTTTGAACCGTCCGATTTGGACAACCGAGTCAAAAGATATTTAGAAAACAAATTTGGGAACAACAGCGACACCCTGGGCTACGCGAACACGGCAGCCAGAATTCGGCGAATTAGTTAAAATAGTAAACGACATCGGATTCCAACAAACGACCCCTCTACCGAAACCTGAGAATGTCTAGTTTCTGACTATAGTTTTCTTTTTTCGAAAAAATGAGCCGATTAGTACAGTTTCAACAAACAAGTATCAGGATTCAGAAAACGGGTCAGCCACCATGACCTAACTTGTGGCACCTCTAGAATGATCAAAACTCAACCAAAAGACATGGGGTTTGTGCCCAAACGAAGGAAATTGAATCTAGTTTTCAAAGAGACGGGAACCATTCAAAACGGAGTTCAGATGAAAACGTCATAACCGAAATACCAAACCTAGACACAGAATTACTCCAGGATATTTCCCTAAATTGTGACACCTATATCTCGAGCCACACGACTCCAATTTCAATCAAACCAGTGCCAAATCAAAGATAAATAAGTCTAGTTTCTAAAATGGTAAACCACACAATTTTTGGGCCACCTGAAAACACGTAGCATCAAAAGAACGAACCTACGTCCAGAGTTCCCCAACAGTAAGTTTTAACACCATAATTACACAATTAACACCAAATTAATTCACCAATCATATTTTAATCATCAAATCAGTTTGTCCACTGTTAACATCATCATCAAATTCGCATGATTCATCAACCATAGCATCAAAAACATTGCATCAAACACATGGCATGCGATTAGGATTATCATCAATCAATGCATCATAGAGGGATTTCAATCACACAATTCAACATCAAAACAAAACATGCATATGGCAATATAGTGCCTACTCCCCATAACCCCATCATGAAACCCCATTAGATGTAAGAATCCCACCCTTACCTTATTAGATGAGCTTTAAACCCCTAGATCAAGTACCCAACTTCGTAGCCCTCCTCTCCTCTTCCTTAGGCACCAACTTAATTCTTCTTCTCTCCTTGAACCTTCACGCCCTTTCTCTTCTTTTCCCTCTTGCTTGTGCGCCACTCCTCCTCTTCTCTCCTAGGGTTTGGCCGCGCCTCTCCCTCTCCAAGGCTCTCTCAATTCTCTTCTTTTTCTAAAATTTGCTAATGATCACTAAACCCTAGGATTAGCTCTCATACGCACCTAACTCATGGATCATGGGTCATGGGCTTTCTTCCATCACTTAAGCCCTAATTAAATAATTAAGCACCACCACTCCCTAATTAATTAAAACCACCCCATATTATTATTATTATTATTATTTCTATCACCCACATCCTATTTAATTAATTAAATAAATACTAAATAAATATTTAATTAATTTTGGGGTGTTACAACTCTCCCCCACTTAAAAGAATTCGCCCTCGAAATTTTACCCGCCAACGATAACACCTTCCCACTAACAATCTACACACAAGTTCACACAACAAGAAACATGTCGTAGCACATCAAGGACACAAGACTCGACACGGGACATAGGCCCACAACATAAAATCAACACTTACTACAAGCCTACAACATAAAATATCAAACAACTTGGGCCATTCAGCGGTACCCTCAACCAGACAATGTGGGCCATTCGGCGTTACCCACGACACAACAACAATGTGGGCCATTCGGCGATATCCACAACAACAACAACATAACTTGGGCCATTCGGCGGTACCCGAGACAACAACAAGACGACAACATCACAAACGTCAACATCATTAATATCAACATAATCATCAACACATCATTAACAACCATCAACATCAACATAATCATCATGAACAACAACATAATCATCAACAACATTATTAGCAACATCAACATAACCATCATGGACAACCACCTTATTAGCAACAACATCCTTAACCACACAGGACCAACAACTCAATCACGACAATGGGCGCTAAGGCGCCAACAACCAACAACAGCAAAATAGGCGTGGCGCTTCCAACAACACTAACAAAATGGCACATGGCGCCTATGGGCAGGGCGCCTTCACAACCAGACTACAGCAACAACAAATCAATAATGGCCAACGGCCTAAAACAACAATTCAACTACAACAAACAACGGGTCTCACATTAACGATTTAACATTCAACAACTTAACATTTAATCAACTTGACATTTAACAAATACTTAGCAACTTAACACTTAATCAATTATTATCGAAAACAGTTAAGGAATTAGGGCAACATGAATACATATCTAAACATGGTGACATTAATTGATTCATGAACATGGCAACATCAAAACTAGGTTTTTAAGGCATGTAACAAAATTGTTCAACGAGGCATCACGGCATACATATGGTAATTATCAAAATCCTAGATCACACACTACATGATTCCAATTATAAGCACATATACGAAAGGTACCATCAAATTTTCGGAAACAGTAACAGCAAATGGTTGGAGACAGCAACGATAATTTTTCGAAAACAGCAGCAATTGTTTTTCGGAAAACAGCGACAATTAATTTTCAGAAAACAGCAACATTTATTTTCAGAAAAACAGCAACATTTATTTTTAGGAAAACGAATCATGTTCAGAAAACAGCAACAAACATTTTTCAGAAAAACAGCGACAATTATTTTCAGAAAAGAGCAATAATCATTTTTCTGAAAACAGCAACAATTAAAACTACAACAGTAAAACAACAACAGTAATTTAAACAAACAGCAACAGCATATAAATAAAAATAGCAACAGCAAAACAGCATTTAAAACAGCAACAGCAATGGCAATTTAAAACAGCAATCGCATTCAGCATTTAAAACAGCAGCATCAATAGCATTTTAACAACCACGAATAAAAACATGCTATAACAACATACTTATAACAAATACAATGACGAGAATGGAGTCCAATCAATTCAAACATATTACGTGTTTATAAAATGACACACGAATCACCAAAAACAACATTAATATAAGTTCAAAAACAGTCTTTTGGTATACGGCTTGTTTTAAAAAAAAAAACATACCCACATTAGCAAATTCAAGATATATATATAAAATAATTTAACCAAATCGAAACACGTGTGATCATTTAAACTACAAGGTAAATCATTTAGTCATGCAACAAGCACACATATTGAATCATGGCATAAATCATTGGAGATCATACTAAGGGAGTCAGAATTTCACACAACAGTAATCACAAGCATTGAAAAAAAAAATCATTTTTGAGAGCCTAACCAACTAATTTGGTCGGCCTCATTATCCTCAAAATCAAACAAGCAATGCATGCAACTCTACTCAGAGTCCACACATTGAAAATATAACAAACCACACAAACAGTCCGGTAGGACCGAACAATCCTCAAAATAAAGTACCTGATTCGAACAACCTGCAACGCAAACAATGGTTAGTACTAAAAGACCATACTTGACTGACACACGACACGACAACTTGGTCGGACCAACCATTGCTCTGATACCACTATTGTAACACCCATTTCTACCCGGTAATTTATAAGCGTAAAATCAGAGTTTTCAAAATCACTTTTGAGTGCTACAATTTTTTCAACGTAAAAAAACCACTTTCAAAACATAATCCAATTTCATTTATAAAGCAGCGGAATCTCAAAAATTAGTTTAACTTAGTCGTACTTCAAAAAGATAACTTTCTTTCCAAACGCAGCGGAATTCAATTTAAGTGTCGACATAAACAATACAAAATCCAACTAACAGAAAACGTGGATAATAAAGAGAAAACAACGTTCGTCCCCCCCCTGAGTGCTACCTATCAGAGCCGACGACACCGAACAAATGGGAGACTAG
The DNA here is from genome assembly GCA_039519185.1 of Astragalus membranaceus. Lineage (NCBI taxonomy): Eukaryota > Viridiplantae > Streptophyta > Magnoliopsida > Fabales > Fabaceae > Astragalus > Astragalus membranaceus. The sequence continues at coordinate 56,954,790 of CM076846.1, forward strand.
GGTCTTCCCTCGCAAACACCTGCAAGTTACCACATAGGGGTAACGAACCACAGAAAGGGGTGAGATATCTCACACATAATAGGATAAAATGATTAGGGAATATGTTAGAGTATAACACCTACGTCTACCACACCAATCACAAACATCAATTACAACACCAAGGGTAAAACAGTCAATCTCATCATCAAGGGTAAAACAGTCAATTTCATCAAGTTATAAACATCACAGTCATCATTAACACAAATATCACCAAGGTACAGTCACCAAGGTCGTCACACATGTTATGATATGCATGAATACAGTATGCATGTGGATCCATAGGCCGAAGCCTCTGCTCGTCATAATAGGCCGAAGCCTCTGCTCGTCGTAATAGGCCGAAGCCTCTGCTCGTCATGATAGGCCGAAGCCTCTGCTCGTCATAATAGGCCGAAGCCTCTGCTCGTCATAATATGCACATGAGTTATGCGACACTATGTACAATGCACCAGAAAATAATCAACAACCATGATCAACTCAGTGATACCACAACACTGACGCCAATAACTCATGATAGGCCGAAGCCTCTGCTCGTCGTAATAGGCCGAAGCCTCTGCTCGTCATAATATACACCGTCACACACCAATATCACACCATGATTAATGAAATTCATCACACCAAATAATTAATGGAATTCATCACACCAAATAATCAATAGGCCCACCGGAACTATTAATTCACCCACCAATCACACCATAATACACTCACCAAATCAACCCACCACTCACACCAACACCAATTTTAATTAGGTCAATTTAGGATTTGACACAAAATAGGGAAAGTGAGTAAAAATTGCAATTTAGACAGTGGAACACTTCAGTCCAGAACAACCAGTAAAATAATCCATTTTTGCATTAAACCAGAATATTTGGATAGACACCGAAATTAGCTTCGAAACGCTTTTTGAACCGTCCGATTTGGACAACCGAGTCAAAAGATATTTAGAAAACAAATTTGGGAACAACAGCGACACCCTGGGCTACGCGAACACGGCAGCCAGAATTCGGCGAATTAGTTAAAATAGTAAACGACATCGGATTCCAACAAACGACCCCTCTACCGAAACCTGAGAATGTCTAGTTTCTGACTATAGTTTTCTTTTTTCGAAACAATGAGCCGATTAGTACAGTTTCAACAAACAAGTATCAGGGTTCAGAAAACGGGTCAGCCACCATGACCTAACTTGTGGCACCTCTAGAATGATCAAAACTCAACCAAAAGACATGGGGTTTGTGCCCAAACGAAGGAAATTGAATCTAGTTTTCAAAGAGACGGGAACTATTCAAAACGGAGTTCAGATGAAAACGTCATAACCGAAATACCGAACCTAGACACAGAATTACTCCAGGATATTTCCCTAAATTGTGACACCTATATCTCGAGCCACACGACTCCAATTTCAATCAAACCAGTGCCGAATCAAAGATAAATAAGTCTAGTTTCTAAAATGGTAAACCACACAATTTTTGGACCACCTGAAAACACGTAGCATCAAAAGAATGAACCTACGTCCAGAGTTCCCCAACAGTAAGTTTTAACACCATAATTACACAATTAACACCAAATTAATTCACCAATCATATTTTAATCATCAAATCAGTTTGTCCACTGTTAACATCATCATCAAATTCGCATGATTCATCAACCATAGCATCAAAAACATTGCATCAAACACATGGCATGCGATTAGGATTATCATCAATCAATGCATCATAGAGGGATTTCAATCACACAATTCAACATCAAAACAAAACATGCATATGGCAATATAGTGCCTACTCCCCATAACCCCATCATGAAACCCCATTAGATGTAAGAATCCCACCCTTACCTTATTAGATGAGCTTTAAACCCCTAGATCAAGTACCCAACTTCGTAGCCCTCCTCTCCTCTTCCTTAGGCACCAACTTAATTCTTCTTCTCTCCTTGAACCTTCACGCCCTTTCTCTTCTTTTCCCTCTTGCTTGTGCGCCACTCCTCCTCTTCTCTCCTAGGGTTTGGCCGCGCCTCTCCCTCTCCAAGGCTCTCTCAATTCTCTTCTTTTTCTAAAATTTGCTAATGATCACTAAACCCTAGGATTAGCTCTCATACGCACCTAACTCATGGATCATGGGTCATGGGCTTTCTTCCATCACTTAAGCCCTAATTAAATAATTAAGCACCACCACTCCCTAATTAATTAAAACCACCCCATATTATTATTATTATTATTATTTCTATCACCCACATCCTATTTAATTAATTAAATAAATACTAAATAAATATTTAATTAATTTTGGGGTGTTACACCGTGCACTTGCGGCCTATCATATAGGAACTGCCAAACCTACTACTGTTACACTTCAATTAGTTGATAGATCTTTAGCTTATCCCGAAGGCATAATGGAAGATGTACTAATCAAAGTTGACAAATTTGTTTTCCCTGTAAATTTTGTTGTTCTTGACTTTGATGCAGATAAGGAAGTTCCCATCATACTAAGCAGACCATTCTTAGCCACTGGAAGGACCTTAATTGATGTGCAAAAAAGGGAATTGACTATGAGGGTCAATGACCAAGAAGTGAAGTTCAATGTTCTGAATGCTATGAAGTATCCAGATCCAAGTACAAAAGAATGCTCCTTTGTTATCTCTCTTGATCAAGTGGTCCAGAAACACTTTCACAAGCAACAAGACCACTTGGGCAGAATTTTTGATGAAAATGAGAAGACAGAACTTGTAGAACAGGGAGCCATTCAACAGGAACCAAAAATCAGAGAAGCTTGGGTAAAAAAATATGAGTCACTAGATATTGAAAACTCAAGCCTCAAGAAGAATGTTCCCTCCGTTGAACAACCACCCTCCTTGGAGCTCAAGGAATTACCTAAGCACCTCAAATATGCCTATTTAGGGGAAAATGACACTCTTCCAGTGATCATTGCTTCTGATCTCACACAAGATCAAGAACTTGATCTCATTACTACCTTAAAGAGGCATAAGAAAGCTATAGCATGGCAGATGGCAGACATCAAGGGAATCAGTCCAACAATCTGCATGCATAGAATAGTTTTAGATGAAAATGCTAGAAATAACATTGAGGAGAAAAGGAGACTCAATCCTATCATGAAGGAGGTGGTTAAAAAGGAAATTATCAAATGGTTGGATGCTGGCATTATCTATCCAATTTCTGACAGTGCTTGGGTGAGTCCAGTGCAGTGTGTTCCCAAGAAGGGAGGAGTCACTGTGATAGCAAATGATAAACATGAGCTGATTCCAACAAGAACAGTGACAGGATGGAGGATATGCATGGACTACAGAAAGCTTAATAAGGCCACCAAAAAGGATCACTTCCCTCTACCCTTTATCGATCAGATTCTAGACAGGCTTTCAGGTAAAAAATTCTACTACTTCTTAGATGGCTACTCTGGCTATAACCAAATAGCCATATTGCCTGAAGATCAAGAGAAAACAACATTCACATGTCCTTATGGGACATTTGCTTTCAGAAGAATGCCATTTGGGCTGTGCAATGCCCCTGCTACCTTTCAGAGATGCATGATGGCAACATTTTCAGACTGCATTGAAAAATCCATGGAGGTCTTCATGGATGACTTCTCTGTTTTTGGAGAAGACTTCCAGAACTGTCTGCTCAATTTAGAAGAAATTTTGGTGAGATGTGAAAAGACCAACTTGGTCTTGAATTGGGAAAAATGCCATTTCATGATCCAAGAAGGTATTGTTTTGGGTTACAAGATCTCCAAAAGAGGATTGGAAGTAGATAAGGCCAAAATAGAAGTCATTGACAAGCTTCCTCCAGCAGCAACTGTAAGGGGTGTTAGAAGTTTCTTAGGCCATGCTGGATTTTACAGAAGATTCATCAAGGATTTCTCCAAAATATCAAAGCCATTGTGTCAGCTGCTACAGCATGACACACCCTTTACCTTTGATGAATCATGCCAACAAGCATTCCAGAAACTGAAGACAACCTTGGTCTCAACACCAATCATTGTGACACCTGACTGGAACAAGCCTTTTGAGCTCATGTGTGATGCTAGTGATTATGCTGTAGGAGCTGTCCTAGGGCAAAGGTATGATAAAGTATTTCATTCCATTTATTATGCTAGCAAAACACTTGTAGAAGCCCAATTAAATTATACAGTCACTGAGAAAGAATTGTTAGCTGTAGTGTTTGCATTTGATAAATTTAGATCATACTTGGTAGGCACAAAGGTCATTGTGTATACAGACCATTCAGCCATCAAGTATTTGATTTCAAAAAAAATACAAAACCTAGGCTAATAAGATGGGTTCTCCTCCTCCAAGAATTTGATTTGGAAATTCGTGATAAAAAGGGGGTGGAGAACCAAGTTGCTGACCATTTGTCTAGAATAGAAGGTGATAGTGCATGTACACAAGGATTACAGATCAAGGAGAACTTCCCTGATGAAAAGCTACTGACTGTCAGTGTAACAACATCCAATGCTATAGCATCTGATGCTATAGCATTTGATGCTATAGCACCTTGGTTTGCAGATATAGTCAATTACCTTGTTAGCAGGACTGTGCCACCAAATCTTACTCACCAGCAAAGAAAGAAGTTTCTCCATGATATAAAAAAATATTACTGGGATGAGCCCTTCCTTTATAAAGAGTGTCCAGACCAAATGATAAGAAGATGTCTTGCAGAAGAAGAGCAGGACCCAGTGCTACAGCAATGTCATGCTGCACCTTATGGAGGACATTTTGGGGGACAAAGAACAGCTGCTAAGGTGCCTCAATCTGGATATTTCTGGCCTACTATCTTCAATGATGCTCATGAATTGGTAAAAAGGTGTGATAGATGCCAAAGAACTGGAAACATTTCCAACAAGCATGAAATGCCTCTAACTAACCTATTAGAAGTGGAGCTATTTGATGTTTGGGGGATAGACTTCATGGGACCATTCCCACCTTCTCATGGCAATTCTTACATACTGGTTGCAGTAGACTATGTCTCCAAATGGGTTGAAGCAGCTGCTTTACCCAACAATGATGCAAAATCAGTAAGCAAGTTCATTCACAAGAACATCATTACTAGGTTTGGCACCCCAAGAGTCATAATTAGTGACAGTGGTTCTCACTTCTACAACAAGCTCATTGAAGCTCTGCTAGCCAAGTATGGGGTGAAGCATAAGGTTGCTACAGCATATCACCCCCAAACCAGTGGTCAGGCAGAAGTATCAAACAGAGAGATCAAGAGGATACTGGAGAAAATGGTTGGTCCATCTAGGAAGGAATGACTAGTGCAACTAGATGATGCACTATGGGCCTACAGAATAGCTTACAAGACTCCTTTGGGCATGTCTCCATATAGACTTGTTTATGGTAAGGCTTGTCACCTACCTGTGGAGTTACAGCACAAATCACATTGGGCCATCAAGAAACTCAACTTTGTTCATGACAAGGCAGGAACAGCAAGATTGGTGCAACTGAATGACTTAGAAGAAATTAGGCACTTTGCCTATGAGAATGCTGCAATTTACAAGGAGAAAACCAAGGCATGGCATGATCAAAGGATCCAAAAAAGAGACCTTAAAGAAGGTGATCAAGTCTTGTTATTCAACTCAAGACTTAAGCTATTTCCTGGAAAGCTCAAGTCAAGGCGGTCTGGTCCATTTAAACTTATCAAGATATACCCCCATGGGGCAATGGATCTGTATGATGAGGCCACAAACACCACCTTCAAGGTCAATGGGCAAAGAGTCAAGCAATATTTTGGTGACCAAATGGAAAGGCAAAAGTTCACCATTGATCTTCAAGATCCTTAACAAACTTAGGAGAAGTCAGGCTGAGGACTCTTAAACTAAGCGCTTCTAGGAGGCAACCCACAATTTTGAAACTAACTCTTTAGTTATTTTTCAATTGTTTTTGTTATTGCAGGAAATTTTGAAGCTGCAAAAATGCTATAGTATTTGATGCTATAGCATTGCTCATAGCACTCTTCAGAAAAGGCACAAGTCAAAGTGATGAGGTGGCTTGGTCCGTCCAATCTCAACTGCTCTGCACATGTCTGAGCAGCACCCAAACCTTCTCTCTCCTGCCATGAATGCACAGTAACGGTCACTTCAGGCTTTCCCAACTCCCCACACCTCACTACATTGCACGTTAACTCATAACTCCCCACACCACTCTTCATTCTTATCATCTTCAACCTCTCATCATCGTAACTTCCGCAAGCAAACCCCCTAATTTTCGATCTCATCTCTCAAGCCCAGAAACACCTCGCTCAAAACTCAAAAATGGTGAAGAAAGCTGCTGGAAAGAAACCTCCCAGGGCAACAAAAACACAACCCGAGTCCAGTTCCCCAAAAACTCAACCTCACTCAAAAACTCAAAAATCACCATCAAAGGCTACAGCACCTACTGCCCCAAACAAGAAATTGTGGAGCATGGACTTCATAGCTGAAAGAGGCTTCAAATCTAGGAAGCAATCCCCTGCTTTCGCATCAACCATTGAAGCACTTGGATGGGAGAACCTGACACAGCACCGTAAGTCATTTATTCCACCATTAGTGAGGGAATTTTATGCAGGAATCCCAGAACCCGCAGAAGGACATGCACCAACATACTCCATCGTAAGAAATGTCAGGGTTCCCTTTGATGCTCATGCAATCAATGATTGGTACGGATTATGGTACCATGGAACAACCTTTGAGAAAAAGGCCAAAAATTGGGGGAAGGTAGAAATGGTGGAACTAAAGAACAGGCTGGCAATAAACAACTCACCAAGGGAAAAATTCGGAACATCGTTCAAGGTGAAAAAGAAGTATCTTATTGATGAAGCAAGCATGTGGTTCAACTTTGTGAGGCACTGAATCTTGCCTACTGCCCACACAACCACAGTGGAGAAAGAGAGGTTGATCTTAATTGACACAATCATGAAAGGAGAGAATGTGGATATAGGAAGACTGATATCCAGGGAGATCCTTGCATGCAAGCTAAAACCAGTGGGTAATCTCTATTTCCCTTGTTTAATTACTGAATTGTGTATTAAGGCTGAAGTTGAAATTGAGAGAAAAGAGGAAAGAAGAACCCCTGCAGGACCTTTCCCAACTGAATTCAAGGCAAGACAGAAGCCTGCTGCTATAGCATCAGGTGATGGGTCAATGCTACAGCACCTGAGGCTACAGCAGCAAGCTGTCTGGAAATTCGTGAAGGAACATTATGACTGGGAACAGGCTATGTTTGAAGAACTGACCAAGGGGAAAAGCACTATGGAACCACCACAGTTTCCTGAGTGGGTGCTTGAAGAAGAAAAGGAGCAAGAGGTTGAAGTTGAAAAGCAACCCAGTGAAGCCATGTCCCCACAAAGGAAAAGAACCCCACTAAAAAGCCACAAAGAAACCCATTGTAGAGGATGAACCCACTCTAAGTTCTGAGGAAACTGAGGAAGATGAAGAAGAAAGGAGAAGGATGAGCAAGGAAGTAGTGAGTGAGGAGGAAAGTGAAGAAACCGAGAGTGACGAAATTGAGACTGAGAAAATTTCAGAGACAGAACACCCAGAACAAAACACACCAAATTCCACCACCATCATCACCCACCCAAAGAACCAAATTTCATCACCATCATCACCCACCCAAAGAACCAAATTTCATCACCATCATCACCCAAATTCCACCACCATCATCTCCCAAAATCTCCACACCTCCACCCAAAGAACCAACACCAAGCCCACAACCAGAAAATGAACCCACTTCCCCAATGCAAACAGAAACACAATCACCAGTCACTACAGACAATCCACCACAAACCCCTCCACCTGGCCCTGCAACCACAACAGAGGCTATAGCATCTGAGGCTATAACACCCATCCAAACCACCAATGACCAATCAGAAAGTGAAACAATAATTTCTGCAGGACAAGAGAAGGAGCAGGAAGCTGAAAAGAACCAAGAAACACAAATCGAAGAGGCTGCAGAAGAAGGATCCCAGGAAGAGGATGCTGCAAAGAAGGCCTCAACAGCATTAGATGCTATAGCATCTGAAGCTATAGCATCCGATGCTATAGCATCTGCTGACTTGGCCCAGGAAACAACAGCTGAAGAAGAAACAGCAGTAGCAGGAGGAGAGGACCAGCACTTATCTGTGGAGCAAATCTCCCAGAAGTTTGTGGAAGACACCCTTGCATCAATGGGATTGACAGAGTTGGCAGAAAGACTAAAGAGAGAGAAGGCAGAGAAGGAAAGAGCTGATGCTGTAGCATCCAGTGCTACAGCACCTGCTGTAGAAGAAGAAGCACCCCTAGCGCCAAAGAAGAAGAAGCAAAAGACAGAAAAGAAACCAGCCCAGAAGCCAAGCAAGATCAGTAGCAGGATCAAATCTGGGTTAGCAAGAAAATGATCCCTTTTTCCTTAGTCCTTTTTAAATTTATTGCTTTAAATAAACCTGTTGGGTGTTATAGCACCTGTCCTGCACCCAACAGTTGTGTTAGTTTTAAATTTTGTTTCTAAATCATGCCAAGTACTCTTATATTTTGCTGTGATGTTCTGCTTAACCCTCTCCCCTAAATTATTTTGAAGGCAGTGAGGACACTGCCAAGTCTTAAGGGGGGGGGGGAGGAACTTTAGTTATTTTGAACTATTTTTGAATGATTGAAAATAGGTTTTGTATTAAGTCAGTAATTCCCCTAGTTTTGCAAAATCAAAGAACTTGAATCTCGAAAATTTAATGATAATTGAGTGACTGTGTGAAGTAGCCTTGTTTGAATGATAACTAGTCTTATTGCTGGTCCCACACAAACTTTAAGCTTAGAAAGAAACTGAGTCAGCTAGGAATGATCTAATGCTGAAGTTAGTTTTGGCTAACCTAGAGTGTGTCAAGTTTTCAATAAAAATTGAGAGTAGCTTTAGAAGCTAAGTTTGGGGGTGCATCGGTTATATTAAGGCTATGCATGAGGACTTAGGAAGGCCAGTGTAATTCAGTTGTGCCAGAAAGTGTAGCATCAAATAGCAATGTAATGCTATAGCATCTCCTTACCAATAATGCTATGACTGTGCCTAAAATCTTAAAAAAAAGTGCATAATACTGGAGTCCAGCAAGGGATGCTATAGCACAAAAGTAATCAAACATAAGCAGAAATTTGTACTCATAACATCAAATGCTATAGCACCTCATGCTATAGCATCAATACCATTCATTTCTTTTAGTTAAGTACACTGGCCACTGTCTGAAATGCCTAAATCAAGCCATTTGTTGTGCTTTGAAGCCCCTCAAGTCTTATGTGGAATTGTTAGTCTACTCTCCCTTTTGAACTCTTCTTGACACACTCAAAAGAAGGCCACTCTCTCCTAGGCCAAGTGAAATTCTGAACCTGGCTAGGAATTAGACTATGCTTAGAGGTCACACACTCACTTTGGGCAGTGATAACTCTGGATGTTATGAAAAACAATGATTTGTATGAGTAGATCTGAAATCTTAACCCAACCAAGAGCATGTTTTGGAAAATTTGTAACTTAGGGAAGAACTGACTTTAGTATGCTTTCTTGTTCATATAAGAAGTGTCTTGGCATGATTGTTTAGTTAGATTTACTTGTCTTTTTGTCATTTCTATTCTTAAATCATTGTGAGTTTGTGTGCTTAGGCTAGGAATTATGTGAATATTTGTGTTTAATTAGGAAAAAGGGAATCAAGCACTGAATTGGAATATATTTGGCACAAATGGTGCCCTTGTGAAATTTCTAATGCTTTGTCTAAGTGCTATAGCATCAGATGATATAGCATCAGGTGCTATAGCATCACTGTGCGCAGCAGAGCTGGGACCCACTTGAAGACAACAGCAGAAAGCAGATCTGTAGTGAATCCTAACCTGTCCAGTCAGCGCCTCCCTATTGCCACAAACCATGCTGATGCAGCTACCCTCCTACCACTTGCACTTCACCACTTGTCTACCATGGGGGACAACATACCTTTAGTTGGTGAAAATAAGATCCACTTGCTTGCTTCATCCACCTGCAAGATAGGAGGGAAAAACTCAACTATAAAAGCAAGCCTAACTTCTACACTGGATATACATTCTGGAGCACGAAAATTCTCTGGTTTGAGAGGAAACATACAAGTAACAAAACTATTTCATTGCACCCATAAAAGATTCATCCTTAAACCACTTGAAGATTCTGCCTGGTTCATGCTATAGCACTGTCAGCACACCAGCACACGTGTGGAAGTTGAAAGAGTGTATCTTCTGCACATTCTTCTTCTATTTCTTGTCTTGGTGATATGAACACCTCTGTTTGTAAGTGATTGACATTGTTTATCATGAGCTAAACACATTTTGGTTGGATTGCTAAGCTATGTAATGACATGTGTTAATGATATAGTCTTTTGAAGTATGCATTTTAATCTTTGTGTTTAAGTATTTCCAAACTTGTTTTGGTACTGGCCAACTAAAATAGGTAGATTCATGAATTCAGAAATGGTTTATGAAAAGATCTCAAAGATTAATATGAGTGAGTGGTTGTGCTAAAGACATTCAGAACAATCCTAGCCCAAACCTAGACATAGGAGGGCTTAGTTCATAGAGTGAACACTATGGGTTCTTTAATATGCAAGGGCGAACTTACTTGAAGCCTAGACATAGGATCTTGTCAGGAAACCTTGGTGAAAGTGACCGAAAGGCACGCAGCTTATGCTATAGCATTCAATGCTATAGCATCAGATGCTATAGCATTAACACAGAAGAGACATTTACTAAGCAAAAGCAGTCCAACTAATCATTTACCATATAGCTTCCATATTTATCTCTTAAGCAATTTATCTCCTTGTTTCATTATTCTCAATATTGTGACTTATTTTACACACTAATTTCCTGAGATATTCCAACTATAAATTAAGACCAATCCCCGTGGGTTCGACCTTTCTTTCTACTATATTACTTGTGTGACTACGTATACATGCGTATATAAATTCCACAACAATAAGCCAATGCAAGTGCCCTCACATCCCGGGTAATAGATAGAGTCTAGTCAATGTACCCCAGTGTTTTGTGGAACGCCCCAATAGTGCCTCGCTTAGAACCCAACCGTTGGGCCTACCCGCAAGGCCGGGGCATGGCCGTCTCTATTACTACTCCCATAATCGGTTGATTACCACCCCACCTATCATCATTACCTACCTTTGAGGTACAAGTCGCCCATACTGCGACGAGTCCTTTCCCATATTGCGACAAGGTTCCTCCTACAAATTTCAATTACTAAGGTATGGCTCGCTCATACTGCGACGAGTCATTGCCCATATTGCGACAAGGTTCCTTAAACGAGTAAACTTGTTGATCATCATCATCATCATCATCATCATCATCATCATCATCATCATCATCATCATCATCATCATCATCAGCGTCCCTAGGAATTCCAATGTCCAAGGGTATCATCATCAACTGGGTAGGTAGTTGTCTTGTGATTGTCATCTCTATTCACATCTACATCCGAAGTCCCCATTAATCCCGACTAAAGTTTAATATTGTTACTTAACTTAGAAATAGTCTAAATCATGAGTACATCATCAATATTCAACTTATGGGTTATCTGTACAAATAATTTCATCATCAAATCTTTCAAAGGTCCAATAAGGTCTACTACCCTATAGTTCATAAGTTATAACTACCCAATTAAAACAACACTAACAATCAATATCCTCTAGGGAGATTAGCCCTTAGGCCTTAACAACGAGATTTAATTCCATCGAATTGGTCTCTTATAATCAACAACAATATAACAACAACAACCACAATAAAAACAACAACATATAGGCATAGCATGCTCAAAAACACCACATAGCATTTACTCATATCATCAATATTATCACATTATAATAGAGTGCTTGCTCCTACAAGGACATAACCAAATCATAGAATAAAACAAATAAAACCCATTACTCATACAATGGTTCACACACAAATATTTTGAAAGGTGATGGTACGAAATTAGATCTTTGCTTGTAGAGACTAAAATGACAAAAAACAAGGGCTTAGGAACTTACCATAAAATTATAATACAAAAGACTGAAGACATGTTTTTATAACATTAAGGAGGTCATCAGGAGCATATAGCTTCAATCGGTGTACGAATCTGACATCGCTAGCAGAAGATATGTTGAAAACAAGTTCTTACGATTTATATAAAACTAAAAGAAAGAACTTGTTTATGAAGAACATGTGCTTACCAGTAATTTAGGCTTAGAAACAGCAAAAGAGAGGATCCTTAGATGATTTGAATGTCATTTAAGGTCAAATGAATGAATCAACTGTGAATCCTCTCGAGTAGTGCGCAACACAGGGGCGGATTTAGTTAGGACTGGGGAGAGGGCCACGAGCCGTCGAAGAATTTTAGAAAATTGCTATATATACACATATTTTCGACTTAGAATTAGGTTATATTTATATTAATATGACAATTTAAATCTCGAATAGCAGCTTTGGTGCAGTGGCTGAGCATTCTGCTTATATGTATTTGGTATGCGGTTGTGGGGATTGAACTGTGTTCCAAGTGAATGTGGCTAGGTGAAGTTTACTATTTTAACAACTCAAACATTTTTTCACAACTAGGAAAGTATTAATATATATTACTCATAACTTTTGCCCCCCTAAGAGTTTCGGTCAAGATCCGCCAATGGCACAATGATAACGGTGAAGAATGGGCAAAGAACGGGACCCATTTTTGAAAGATCCCAGTTTGAGAATCTAATGGGATAGAATGAAATTAGTCTTTTTGGTGAGTCCAAAGAAAGTCCGTGTTCTTTAAGATGATCACCGGTGTAGCCATGAATGAGATTGAAAGTTGTAGTCACGCGCAAAACACAAGTAGTTTTTCAACTTCATCAAAAAAAGAAAAGTAGTACTTTTTTCAAAGTTTTCGACGAGAGGAGTGTCCGTTTTTCAAACGATGACTGTGGTATTCGGAATCACTGATATCCAGTATGAAATACGGTAAAATATTTATCTGTGATGAAGTTTGGTAATTTTTGGTGATCAAATAAGCAAGATTATGAACCAAGAATAAATTGAAATAAGGAGAATAATATTGGAAGACGACTGCAAAGGGTAGTGTACTAAATTTAACCATTTTTTCATTGCTTCGTTTTACCAAGGGGTATGAGAGGACCATGTAAAATAGGTGATAGACCCATTGGGCTGAAAGCAAAAAATACAAAGGCCCACTTTATCATCGACCTGTGCCCTATACTATCTCTTCATTGCTTCTCATAAATAAGTTCGTAAAGAGTTGCAAAATTTCAGACCACCCCAGAAGTAAGCGAAAGCATTTAGGTATGAAACCTAATCCCCCTTTTAATATTTTTATTTGATGATTCAAAAATTGTATGTTGATTTCATGTCTTTGCGAAGTTATTTACATTTATGATTTACGATCTAAAGAATATTGTGGTCGGCCGATAAAATTTGTTCGAATATGTCTATAGTGATTTTTCTGGTATCATTCTTTTTCATTGAATGCAGTAATTAAAGTATTTTCATGTTCCATTTATATTTTATAGAATTGTAAGCTTGAAAATTTCTTCACTTCCTCGCGATTGAAAACTTGTCGCCGCAGTTGCCTTCTATCGTTTCCTCAAGAAGTAAAATATATTCTACTTCTTGTGTAATTTTAGTTGCTGTGCTAGAGGTAGAAACATTAGTCAACTTCTGGATTGAGTTCAAAGATGTCTTGTGCATCTGCACCACAGTCGACATTTGCTTCCGTCATCTGAAGCAACAAACTCATGGATAGTTGATTCTTTGTTAGATTGCATGACCTCTTCTTTAATCCCATTAGGTGAAGATTCCCCTTGTTGTTATTGCACCTTTATAGGTAGAGCTTGTTGGGCAACTTTCTGCTTGTAATTCACATTATTAGTTGCCTGAGGCTTAGGGACTTGTTTTGCCTTAGCGACGTATTCTTGGATCTGTAGCTGCTTATTCTTTTCCCCATCAGAGTGCATCCTTAGTGCATCCTTCTTTTGCAAGCACTAGTGGTATGACCGATAGTCCTACAATTCATACAGAAAGAAGACAAATTTTCATATATTTAATGTTCACTAAGAAAGCATAACCTGACCTCTCAATTAGGATTTGATTCCGAAGCTCTGACTTGATGTCTATATCAACTAGGATGCATGCAAAATTACCAAAAAGGTTTGTCAAAGGATCTTTTACTTGTTGTATCATCTAGACTAAATAGTATCCCAACACTACTAGCAATTGTAAAAAAAAGTTAGGGACATCAATATACTTGAGCAAGACTTGTGAGCATAATCAAACATTGCACATTTATATGTTTTATATTTGAAGGATTAAAATCGGGCTGCCAGTCAAACAGTCAAAGCAACCCTGGCTTGCAATGCCAAGAAGGTTGCGTCTGAATTCTCCGTAAATCATCAACAGAAAAAGAAAATTCATAATCCTTTCCCTAAAGGGAAAACGGGAATGGGAAACAGACTCTGGGTATTAAAACTTCATTTTGGGATCCAATTCGCCGACAATAACAAAATGGTCATTATCTGTTAGTCGGCAAATGCGTTTTTTGCGGTAGTGACTTCTGCAATCTCTTAATATCCAACCTAGGGTTTTTTGGTTCTATTCAGAGTTTGTTTTTGAAGTACGTCAACGTTTTTGGATTTTCAATTGAAGAACTTGTAACCAAATGCTCGTTGCTGAAGGACTTGACATTTGAGTGTTGTTCTCTTCCTTTGAACTTCATGATTTGTAAAAGAGAGATCATCATAAAAAGTTTGACATTTGTCAAATGTTCGACACAAAATTGGCCTATGTGTGCAATCGATATATTAGCGCCAGAATTGTTGAGTTTTACTTTGGAGGAGTGTCCGCTCACACCAGAAACAAAGATCAAGGCACCAAACTTGTTAGATATCATCATTGCAGTTAACAACATACATGGATGTAGTTTCCAACAGAGCTCTGATAAAGCTATTGGGTTCTTCGAGTCACTGTCAGACATTGTCATTGAACACTTGGTGCATTCAGGTATTAGTTTTTCTTTCACCAATTATTTGTTTTAATTAAACTCACGTGTAATGATAATTTCGTTTTCAATCTTAAGGTGTTATCCTATGGATTACATTTAATGCATCAACCACCAATTCTATTCAACAATCTTAAGCATCTTAAGTTGGGAGTTGGCTTTGAGAAAGGAGAACTTCCTGGGATTGCATATATTATGAGAAACTGCCCCCACTATGGAGTCTTTAACTCTATACATCTACAACATAGCAACAATTCATTGGATAAGCCTTACTCAACCATGCTTTATGTGAAGTTATAAATAAACAATGCTGACACACTTTTATATAACATATATATATATATATATATATATATATATATATATATATATATATATATATATATATATATATATATATATATATATATATATATATATTATACAGAGTGATATGGATGAACACAATCAAGATGTTTTTGATTTTGATGAGGATCACTGCTGGAAAGCACAAGCATCGTCGTTTAGTTGTTTTTGGTGTTCTCTCATGGTAGTCACTGTTTCTGGGATTTCTGGAAAAGATTCAGACACAGATGCTTCGATTTCTTCTAGAAAGTGCAAAAGTATTGGAGGAATTGTTTGTCTACACTGCCGGAGAAGATTTGAGTCTTGAGATGTATTAACGGGTGTCACCTATCAGAAGGCATCTTCCCAAGCTAGAATTTTTTTGTTGGCGAATCAAATCTAAATTCAATAAAATGTCATAATTGTTACAAGACAGACATAACAAAAAGGTTAGAATTTGCGTGTTTTTATTCATAAAATGTAAATTTGTGTCTATGAATTCATCATTCAATATTCAATATTGGGTTAAATATGTTTTTAGTCCCTACAAAATCAGCTCCTTCTAAGTTTAGTCCCTATATTAACGAAATAAGCGTTTTGGTCCTCATCTTATTTTGCCGTTTTCAATTTTAGTCCCTCATGACTTTTAATAGCGTTTCAAAACTTTTAATAGCACTTTTTTGACCTTTTATAAGCGGACTATATTTTTAGCAACAAAATACATCATTCAATATTAAAGCGTTTTTTTTATGTTCTGTCGCAAAATCACGTTGCACTCTGTTTCTGTGAAATCATTGATTTCTATTAGGGTTTCTTCTCATGAAATTGTTCTTCAGCGGATTCACGTTTCTACTTCTTCTTGCAATACTTGAAATTTTCCACAATGGAAGATCCACATCAGAATCCTCTCCATTTTCATCACTCGGACAATCCTAGTTTGATTCTTATTTTTCTCAAGCACTTACTAGTGGTTCCAGCACCTTTTGAAGATAATCCAACTATTCTTCTTAGATGCAAAAATGACAACATTATTGTGTCTTGGCTTCTCAATTCAATTTCGAATGAGATTTATGCTAGCGTCATCTACTCGTCCAACGCTGCTACGATATTGCGTGATATTCAAACTCGCTACGTGTAAAATAACGGACCGTGCATGCTTCTGTTTGCACAATGATTTGATGACATGCTCTCGAGGCTCTTCTTCAGTTAGTAACTAATTCACCAAGATTAAAGGCATTTGGGAAGAACTTGCTGAATTCCGTTTGAGTCATTCTAGTGTTTGCGGCAACGTACAAACTCTGATCACTCACTTGCAGAATGAGCATGTGCTCTATATTCTCATGGGGCTCAATGACAGGTTTTGATGGAATAATGAGAACAAGCTGAGAGAGTAAAGTAATTCATATTCTGTATTGATTAGCTTGATAACTGTACAGTGTTTGTTTATATACAAATAAACTACTCTAATTAATTCAATCAATTCTGTTACTAACCACAGTCCGGTTAGTTTAACTTAATACTAATTGACTCTAGTTAGCTATACAATAACTATGACTAGTTAGATATATACACAAATATACAAACTGTATTAGCCCCCCTCAAGTTGGAGCATGGATGTCATGGAGGCCCAACTTGGGAATGAATGAAGCAAAGGAGGTGGAGTTGAGTGGCTTTGTAAATACATCAGCAAGCTGTGCTCCTGATGATACTGGTAGCAAGTGTATGAGTCCTGTTTGGATCTTTTCTCTTACCACATGGCAATCAATTTCTATGTGCTTTGTTCGTTCGTGGAATGTTGGATTATGAGCAAGGTAAATTGCTGATTTGTTGTCACAGTACACTGAAGTGGGAGCTGTAAAGGTAACCTGCAAATCTTTCAGCAAATAATGTAGCCATCGTATCTCACATGTAAGACTTGCTAGGGCACGATACTCTGCTTCAGAAGAGGAGCGTGACACTGTGCTCTGTTTCTTGGATTTCCAAGATATCAAAGCTGTCCCTAAGAAGACATAGTGACCTGTGATGGACCTTCTAGAGTCAATACAACCTGCCCAATCGGAATCAGCAAACCCAGACAGTATGACAGAGTTAGAACTAGGGAAAAATAATCCTTGTGCAGGCGCTTTCTTTAAGTATCTTAAGACACGGGTTGCTGCTTGGAAGTGTGCTTCCATAGGCTTGGCAACATACTGACTAAGATGTTGAACAGCAAAGGCTATGTCAGGCCTTGTAGTGGTGAGGTAGAGTAGCCTACCAACAAGTCTTCTATAGGCAGACTGGTCTGAGTATGGTTGCCCCCCTTCACTGCTAAGCTTGCAGGACGGATCACAGGGTGTTGCTGCAGGCTTGGCAGGGAGGTTTCCAGAGTCAGCCAGCAATTCTAGAGTGTATTTGCGTTGATTAAGAATAATGCCTTGTGTAGAGCGAGCTACTTCAAGGCCAAGGAAGAATCTCAAATTTCCAAGGTCTTTTATTCGAAATTTCTCATCAAGCAAGGATTTAACTTGAGAAATTTCAGTCATGCAAGTCCCTGCTAACACAAGATCATCAACATATGCAAGTATAACAGTGATATGGGAGGCAACCGATTTTACAAAGAGAGAGTGGTCAGCTTGTGACTGTGAGTAACCCAAAGAAATAAGAGTGGAAGTGAGTTTATGATTCCATTGCCGGCTAGCTTGTTTGAGGCCGTACAATGATTTGTGTAGCTTGCAAACTTTGTTGGCTAAGTCTACATTAGGAAGATGGAATCCAGGGGGAATAGTCATATAAACTTCTTCATTCAAGTCCCCATGGAGAAAAGCGTTATTGACATCCAATTGCTCAAGATGCCAACCATTTGTTGCAGTTAAAGCAAGAAGAACTCTAACGGTTGTCAACTTGCACTACAAGAAAATCGACGATTTCCGACGGCAAAATCCGTCGGAAACGCACTGATTTTCGTCGCAAATTAACGTTTCCGATGGACTTTCCGACGGACAAATTTTCGTCGCAAAATCGCTCGTCGGAAATCGTTTCCGACGAAATTTTTCGTCGCAAATGTCTCCGTCGCAAAGTCGTCGGAAATCCGTCGCAAATATCCGTGGCAAAGTCGTCGCAAACTCTAACGCATTTTCGTCGCAAATCCGTCGCAAATCCGTCGGAAATTTTTAAAAAAAAAATAAAAAAAAATTAAATTATACATCCAAGTGAACTTAAAAAAATTAAATTACCATTATAATAATAATAACAACCTCTACAGTCTCCACAACATAATCATAATAAATCAAAATATCTTCCTTTTCATCAATACCAGGTCCAGCAACTTCTGCTAAAGCCCCCAGAGCATGTGCCTGAAAGTCAATATAGGATCATTAATCAATAATTCTGATTCCATGACAGTTACAATAAACTTCGGTTTCTGTAACATCCTCAAAATAATTAGGCGAATTGTTTGGATGTTAACCCAATGGGAGTAATTTAGTACCTGACTGGTAAATTTAGTAAGTACTAAAATTATTTACTGGATAACATTAAGTCGTTAACTGGATAATACGGGTCAATGAAGTTTTGGAATCGAAATAAGGGATAAAGATCAATACGGTAATTGGACCACGCTACCACCTATTTAATAATTAAATATGTGTTGTGTGTGTGTGTGATTAAAGAAAATAAAAGAATGAAAGAGAAGAAAGAAAGAGGAGATACGCGCAGAAGAGGAAAAGGAGAAGAAAAGAGAAGAAAGAAAAGAGAAAGAAGAAGAGGAAAGAAGAAGAGAAAGGAAGAAGAAGTGTGAAGCCCACCCTCTCAAATTTCATCACCATCATCCCCTTACTTCCCTCTACAAAACCCTATAACTTGGTAAGCTTCCCCTCAATTTTTCCCCTATTTTATGGCCTACGAATTTGGGAAGGTTTTGGAGGTGATTTGGCGAAATCGTGAGTTGTGTGATCAAATTGATGATTGAATCATGCTTAGGAACGAAGCTAGGAGCGGATTGAACGCGATTGGAAGCTCGGAACGAAGTTAGGAGCGGTTCGGTGATTTTGTCATATCGGTGATTTCGGCTCGGCAACGACTCTCGCTTCAAGGGTGAGTTTTACTCACGTTTAGGTTTATTCCGTTTTGAAATGAATTGTGTGATTTGTTTTCGAAAAATTTTGAGTCGAAAACGTTATTTTGAAATATATTGCGTTTTAACGAAATTCGTAATCGTTGAGTTTTTGATTGAATTGCTTGATTGTTTGATGTTGATTGGACTGGTATATTGTCTGGCATTGTCTGTTTTTGAGTTAGGAATCGATCGGGGCGAGTTTCGGATCGATCGGAAAGCAAAATTTCACAAAACAGGGCATTTTGGCAATGCTGTCAAACGCGCACGACCCGTGCGTCTCAGGCACACGACCCGTGCGCCTGGTTCGGGTTCAGTGTTGAAAAATTGTCTAACAGGGCGCACGACCCGTGCGTCCTGGGGCACGACCCGTGCGCCTAGTCCTGCCCAAAATTTTCAAAGTGCCCTAAATGATTCCGTTTCGATCCCAATCCTCTCCTAATCCTTTCCTAACCCTTCTATAATGATATTAGGCTTATTATGCCATGATTTTGCGTACGTTTCAAAAGGGTTTTATAAAATAATTTCGAAGTTGAAAATTGTGTCGAAAGGTGGTCAACTAGAGTGCGAGTGTGAACTTGGATTTTATAAAACTCGGAATTAAAGCGTTTCATTGATTATCTGATTTGATGGACCGTGGGTTCATAGTACTGTAGATATATGTATGTTTATATATATATATATATATATCGAGTTGGGTGACGACCCATGTTTTGACATACTAGGCGGGGCAGTCATGCTCCCCCAACCTAGGCTCCGTGCCAATAGGAGAATGTACTATTGGTAAGGGGGTTCACCGGGATTAGCACTGGATTTGCAGTCGGTGTTATGTCATGAGTTTGTTGTACGTACACCGGGATTAGCACTGGATTTGCAGTCGGTGTCGTACTGTGCGATACACCGGGATTAGCACTGGATTTGCAGTCGGTGCCGCACTTTGTTTGTTCACGTTCACCGGGATTAGCACTGGATTTGCAGTCGGTGTCGTGTTGGTTTTAAAAAGGATTATTAATTGAACCGAGAGAGTTAGTAGGGGTCTCGGTAGAACTCACTGAGATTGTATCTCACTGTTTAAATGTTGTTGTTTTACAGATAAACAGGGACAGAAGAAACCTCAGAGGCACGAGTAGGTGGCCCCGAGTGATGGATGATGACTTAGTTTTACGTTTAAGTTTAATTCCCTTTTGTTGTCTGTGTATCACAATACTATGGCATTAGTATTATGTTATCCTTCATTCCGCTTTCTTGTATGACTCTGACTACCATAGTTGCTGACAGGTTATGGTCTTGTTTGTATATAAGACTGTTTTGTTTTATTCAGCGAAAAATTTATAATGGTATTCAGTGTCTGAACAGGAAATAATATCTCTGATGTATGTTTAATGTGCACTTGGGTGTTTTTAACAAATAAAAATGCCAGGGTGTTACAGTTGGTATCAGAGCGGTTCGACCTAGTCGGACTTAGCTTATAGGGTCTTTGCTTTTCCAGTCGTGATTTTCTTAGTATGCTATTAGACATTGAGCTTGATCAACTTAATACTTTGTGCATATTTCGCAGAATCATGGCCAGAAGAGGTAGAGGCGTTCCTCCTCCTGTTGATCCAAATTTTGAGTGGATGCAGAATGTAATTGAAAACCAGCAGAAAATGATGCAAGACATGATGCTTATGCATCAGCAGCAACAAATCCTACAGCAAAATGCTCAGCAGCATCAAGCTCCAGAGCCACAAGTGAACCCAAGGAGAATTTTCACAGAGTTCCTGAAAATGAAACCCTCCGAGTTTAGAGGTGGGCCGGATGTCATGAGAGCACAACATTGGCTGGATGACATTGAAAAGATCTTTATAACAATGCAAGTGACCGATGAAGACAAGTTGAGGTTGGCATCCCATATGTTGAAGGGAGAGGCCAATAACTGGTGGACAAATGCTAGGGCCATGATGGAGACAATGGGAACTCCCCCGACTTGGGACAATTTCCGAACATCATTTTTAGAACAATTCTTCCCCACGGCTATGAGGTTGGATAAAGAAAATGAGTTTTTGACTTTTACACAAGGAGGCTTGACCGTGGGCCAATACACGGCTAAATTTGAAGAGTTGTATCAATTCTTCGGTTTAGCTGGATATGCCCCAAGTGACCAATGGAAAACTGACAGGTACAAATATGGGTTGAGAGAAGATATTGCTCAAAGTCTTAGTTCTTTTCCGAGAACCAACTATGCAGCCATGGTACAACAAGCTTATATCGCCGAAAGTGATTTGTCAAGGTTGTATGCAAGCAGAAAGGCATTCCATCAGAGCAAGAGGAACACTGGATCATCTAGTTCTCAGATGGGTCCCAGGCATGACTCGGGGAAAGGAGGTAAGTACAAAGGGAAGCAGGTGCAATCGTCTGACTCTGCACAATTCAGGAATTGTAGACTTTGTGGAAGACATCACCGCGGAGAGTGTCCGCCAAGGCCCGATCGGTGCTATGTTTGCAATGAAGAGGGGCACTATGCAAATAAGTGCCCAACAAAGAAGAATCCGCAAAGAGCACCAAATGCTCCTGGTCAGGGGCGAATCAACACATTAGATGCTCGAACCATCACTCCTTCTGATAATCTTCTGAGGGGTACGGGATCTCTTTTTAATAATTCAGTCAATATTTTATATGATTCTGGTGCAACTCACTGTTTTATCTCGCAAGCATGTGTGAATCGGTTGGGACTAGCATTGTCTGAGCTATCCGAACCGATAACTATTTTAACTGCTGCCAAGGGTCGTGTCCAGACCCAATCATTATGTGAAAATTGCCTACTTGTCATAGGCGACAGACAGTTTGTTGTGAAATTTATTTGCTTGCCTATGAGAAGCATGGACATTGTTCTGGGTATGAATTGGATGATTGAAAATCATGTGACAATCAACTGTGCCGATCGAACTATTAGCTTCGCCTCCGAGTCCGTAGGATTGACACAGGTAGATGCTGAAGCGACGATCTCTTACACCGAAGCAAGCCAGTCATTATTCCAAGGTGCGGAAGCTATTCTTATTATGTTGTCTGCATCTACTGAAACGGGTTTAGATTTGTCATCTGTACAAGTGGTAAATGAATTTCTAGATGTCTTTCCAGAAGAAGTTTCATCCTTACCTCCTGACCGAGAGGTAGAATTCTCAATAGAATTGATTCCTGGTACAGGATCAATCTCTATTGCTCCTTATAGAATGTCTCCTTTAGAGTTAAAGGAACTGAAGTCTCAACTTGAGGAATTAATATCGAAAAGGTTTATCCGACCGAGTGCTTCTCCATGGGGTGCTCCGGTGTTGCTAGTCAAAAAGAAAGATGGTAGCATGAGATTGTGCATAGATTATCGACAACTCAACAAAGTGACGATTAAGAATAAGTATCCATTGCCAAGGATAGACGATTTGCTCGACCAACTTCGGGGTGCCGTGGTATTTTCAAAAATTGATCTAAGATCGGGCTATCATCAAATAAAGGTACGGGCCTTAGATATTCCGAAGACAGCTTTCCGTACGAGGTATGGACATTACGAGTTCGTAGTGATGCCCTTCGGTTTGACTAATGCTCCAGCGGTATTCATGGATTACATGAACCGAGTGTTTCACACGTACCTTGATCAGTTTGTGGTAGTTTTTATTGATGATATCTTGGTGTACTCTAAGACCATTGAGGACCATGTTCAACATCTCCGCATTGTTCTGAACGTACTCCGAGAAAAGAAATTGTATGCCAAGCCGTCGAAGTGTGACTTCTGGATGCCGGAAGTGAAGTTTTTGGGACACGTGATTTCCCAATCGGGAGTTGCTGTGGATCCCAGTAAAGTAGAAGCGGTGTTGAACTGGGAACGACCAACATCTGTTACAGAAATAAGAAGTTTCTTGGGTCTAGCTGGTTACTACAGGAGGTTTATCCAAGGTTTTTCACAATTGGTTCTTCCACTTACTCGGTTGACTCGCAAGGCCCAACCGTTTTTATGGAATGCCGATTGTGAGGAATGTTTTCAAGAGTTGAAGGTTAGGTTGACTTCTGCTCCAATCCTAATTCTTCCAGATCCGTCTTTGGATTTTCAAATTTACAGCGATGCTTCTGGGAAGGGTTTGGGGTGTGTTCTCATGCAGAACCAACAAGTTGTAGCTTATGCCTCCAGACAGTTGAAGACTCATGAAGAGAATTATCCGACTCATGATTTGGAGTTAGCAGCTATTGTGTACGCACTGAAGATTTGGAGACATTACCTGTATGGGTCTCGTTTCGAAGTCTTTAGTGATCATAAAAGCTTGAAATATCTGTTTGACCAGAAGGAGTTGAATAACAGGCAGAGAAGATGGGTGGAGTTTCTGAAGGATTATGACTTCGAACTGAAGTATCATCCGGGAAAAGCTAATGTTGTAGCCGATGCACTAAGTAGGAAATCCATTCATATAGCAGGATTAATGATGCATGAAATGGGATTATTGGAGTCTTTCCGGGACTTAAATGTGGATTCAAAGCCAAAAAGGAACCGGTTGGTGTTGAGCCACATAAGGATCTCTAGTTCCATAAGGGATTCTATTCGCTTAGCACAGGAAGTTGATGTGAAACTACAATCACAGAAAGTGTTGCCAGATTTTACCGAGGATAGTGATGGGGTTATTTGTTTCAACGGTAGGATCTGTGTGCCTGACGATGAGAGTATTAAAAAGCAAGTGCTAGAGGAAGCACATCGGAGTTTATTTTCTGTACATCCTGGATCCACCAAGATGTATAGAGATTTGAAACAGATGTATTGGTGGCCGGGAATGAAGTTAGAAATTGCTGAATTCGTATCACAATGCTTAACTTGTCAAAAAGTTAAGATAGAACATCAAAAGCCTGCCGGTCTGCTACGGCCACTAGATGTGCCAGTGTGGAAGTGGGAAGACATTTCTATGGATTTTGTAATGGCATTGCCAAGGTCACAAGCCGGTAACGACTCCATTTGGGTAGTTGTGGATCGGTTAACCAAATCAGCTCATTTTATTCCAGTTCGTTCCAGCAGTAAAGTATCCAAGTTAGCTGAGGTGTATTTGAAGAACATAGTAAGGTTACATGGGGTTCCTACCAGTATAGTGTCGGATCGAGATCCGAAATTCACTTCTCGATTTTGGAAAGCTCTGAATGAAGCTTTGGGAACTAAAGTACTTCTTAGTACCGCTTATCACCCGCAGACAGACGGTCAGACCGAGAGAACTATCCAGACCTTAGAGGATATGCTTAGGGCCTCGGTGCTTGATAACGGGAAGAAATGGGAGGATCATCTTCCATTGGTGGAATTCTCATATAACAACAGTTATCATTCCAGTATCGGAATGGCACCTTATGAAGCTTTGTATGGTAGGAAATGCAGGACTCCATTGTGTTGGTGGGAAGTAGGTGAGAACCGATTATTAGGACCCGAGGTGATTCAAGACACTACTGAAAAGATCCGCCAGATCAGGGAAAGAATGAAAGCCGCTCAAAATAGGCAAAAGAGCTATGCTGATAAAAGAAGAAGGCCGTTGGAATTTGAGTCGGGCGATCATGTGTTTTTGAGATTATCACCAACAATTGGCACAGGTAGGGCATTACGGGTGAAGAAACTCAGTCCTCGGTATATTGGACCTTTCCAGATAATCGAGCGAATAGGGCCTCTTGCATACCGTATTGCGTTGCCTCCACCATTGTCAAATCTGCATGATGTATTCCATGTGTCTCAGCTGCGGAAGTACATCCCCGATCCAAGTCAACCGTTAGATTTTGAAACGATTGACCTTCGACCGGACTTGTCCTTCCAACCTACTCCGAATTACATCATGGAACGTGGCGAGAGGACGCTACGGACAAAGTCAATTCCCATTGTCAAGGTGGTATGGGATGGTTTTTCCGCCGAGGAAGCTACTTGGGAGTTGGAGGACGATATGCGGACTCGGTATCCGTATTTGTTCTCTTGAGGTACGTTGTGTTTAATTTTGAGGACAAAATTCTTTTAAGTAGGGGAGAATGTAACATCCTCAAAATAATTAGGCGAATTGTTTGGATGTTAACCCAATGGGAGTAATTTAGTACCTGACTGGTAAATTTAGTAAGTACTAAAATTATTTACTGGATAACATTAAGTCGTTAACTGGATAATACGGGTCAATGAAGTTTTGGAATCGAAATAAGGGATAAAGATCAATACGGTAATTGGACCACGCTACCACCTATTTAATAATTAAATATGTGTTGTGTGTGTGTGTGATTAAAGAAAATAAAAGAATGAAAGAGAAGAAAGAAAGAGGAGATACGCGCAGAAGAGGAAAAGGAGAAGAAAAGAGAAGAAAGAAAAGAGAAAGAAGAAGAGGAAAGAAGAAGAGAAAGGAAGAAGAAGTGTGAAGCCCACCCTCTCAAATTTCATCACCATCATCCCCTTACTTCCCTCTACAAAACCCTATAACTTGGTAAGCTTCCCCTCAATTTTTCCCCTATTTTATGGCCTACGAATTTGGGAAGGTTTTGGAGGTGATTTGGCGAAATCGTGAGTTGTGTGATCAAATTGATGATTGAATCATGCTTAGGAACGAAGCTAGGAGCGGATTGAACGCGATTGGAAGCTCGGAACGAAGTTAGGAGCGGTTCGGTGATTTTGTCATATCGGTGATTTCGGCTCGGCAACGACTCTCGCTTCAAGGGTGAGTTTTACTCACGTTTAGGTTTATTCCGTTTTGAAATGAATTGTGTGATTTGTTTTCGAAAAATTTTGAGTCGAAAACGTTATTTTGAAATATATTGCGTTTTAACGAAATTCGTAATCGTTGAGTTTTTGATTGAATTGCTTGATTGTTTGATGTTGATTGGACTGGTATATTGTCTGGCATTGTCTGTTTTTGAGTTAGGAATCGATCGGGGCGAGTTTCGGATCGATCGGAAAGCAAAATTTCACAAAACAGGGCATTTTGGCAATGCTGTCAAACGCGCACGACCCGTGCGTCTCAGGCACACGACCCGTGCGCCTGGTTCGGGTTCAGTGTTGAAAAATTGTCTAACAGGGCGCACGACCCGTGCGTCCTGGGGCACGACCCGTGCGCCTAGTCCTGCCCAAAATTTTCAAAGTGCCCTAAATGATTCCGTTTCGATCCCAATCCTCTCCTAATCCTTTCCTAACCCTTCTATAATGATATTAGGCTTATTATGCCATGATTTTGCGTACGTTTCAAAAGGGTTTTATAAAATAATTTCGAAGTTGAAAATTGTGTCGAAAGGTGGTCAACTAGAGTGCGAGTGTGAACTTGGATTTTATAAAACTCGGAATTAAAGCGTTTCATTGATTATCTGATTTGATGGACCGTGGGTTCATAGTACTGTAGATATATGTATGTTTATATATATATATATATATATATATCGAGTTGGGTGACGACCCATGTTTTGACATACTAGGCGGGGCAGTCATGCTCCCCCAACCTAGGCTCCGTGCCAATAGGAGAATGTACTATTGGTAAGGGGGTTCACCGGGATTAGCACTGGATTTGCAGTCGGTGTTATGTCATGAGTTTGTTGTACGTACACCGGGATTAGCACTGGATTTGCAGTCGGTGTCGTACTGTGCGATACACCGGGATTAGCACTGGATTTGCAGTCGGTGTCGCACTTTGTTTGTTCACGTTCACCGGGATTAGCACTGGATTTGCAGTCGGTGTCGTGTTGGTTTTAAAAAGGATTATTAATTGAACCGAGAGAGTTAGTAGGGGTCTCGGTAGAACTCACTGAGATTGTATCTCACTGTTTAAATGTTGTTGTTTTACAGATAAACAGGGACAGAAGAAACCTCAGAGGCACGAGTAGGTGGCCCCGAGTGATGGATGATGACTTAGTTTTACGTTTAAGTTTAATTCCCTTTTGTTGTCTGTGTATCACAATACTATGGCATTAGTATTATGTTATCCTTCATTCCGCTTTCTTGTATGACTCTGACTACCATAGTTGCTGACAGGTTATGGTCTTGTTTGTATATAAGACTGTTTTGTTTTATTCAGCGAAAAATTTATAATGGTATTCAGTGTCTGAACAGGAAATAATATCTCTGATGTATGTTTAATGTGCACTTGGGTGTTTTTAACAAATAAAAATGCCAGGGTGTTACAGTTTCACTGTCTTAGTAAGTTGGAATAATAGGAGTTAATTGCAATTTGAAACATAGAAACACATAAAAAATTAAACAACACAGGACAAATGAATTAAAATTAAGGACAAAGATAAAGAAAAAGGATATGTTCTATCAACTGTTAAAGCTTTATCATATTCATAATGTTCCTTTTCCTAGGTTTCTTCTACTTGTGTATGATCATCAAAATGACTTTCATTCTCCATAATTGAAGGCAGTGAGTAGTTAGAGCATTTAGAACTAAGATCCCCTAGAGATGGAGATGGTTCTTGCTGTGCGTATGTATAGAAGAAGGCCCAAAAAACCCATTTTTACCATGAAGAATCAATACCCAACATCAGAATCAAGGAAGATCAGAATCAATACCCATCAGAATCAAGAATGAAAATAATTGTTAATTACGATCAAATGAAACAAAAAAAGATTTGATTTCCTCAGGGTTTGTTAGTTGTAGAAATTACCTTGATATGAAGAGATTGTCAGCAGTTTCTCTTTGGCTACCTCTGGTGACGAAACTATCGCTTGCCAGGCCAACTCTGTGAACTCTTGAATCCGAGTGCTCCCCTTAACAGATGGGAGATGGGCACACTTATTTGCCTCTTTGTAAGTGTGCATAACTTGAATCTGCCACCCATTGTGCAGCATAGTCCAACACCTATTTTCTGTGACAACCTATCAGCAAAAGTGCAAGTACTTTCAAACAAGAACAAAAAAAATTACTGAACAAAAAAGAAAGTAACTTAATTCTGTCCTTCATCAGGCGCAGTAGGAATATTTTATAAGAATCCTCTTTAACAACCAACAAATAGAACCTAAGAATCCTTATAAATCTATAATGCATTTTGAATTCTAAAACAAGTACACAACATCTTGAACAATATCTACATTGCAAGCAATAACACAACTCAAACAAATAAAGATTGATCTATGAACTAGAAACAAACAGATATATCAACAAAAAAAACAATTACCTGTTTCCCTTAATCTTGAACCATGCCTCAGCACAATGACTGTGAGCAATGCCTAGCTCATCTTTACCCTTTCCATTTATGGTTCCACCACCATTAACTAACAGTTTCTGAACATGGTCAAATATCAGCCAGTGTCTTTGATCTTCACTGTAATCTGATGGGTCATCAGATGCTTCAAGAGTTCCAGATATCTGACAAATTTTTATACATCAAATAGTTTCTTTTTAGTATAGTTATAACTTGCTTAAAAGATGGGAAACTAAATAATAACCAGCTTTTGATCAGTGTAGAATAACTGACCTGGACTAACAGCAATGTTAGATTTGCAAGGACCGGAGAATCTGATTGGTTTGAGTAGATAACTATCTTGAGGCACCACAAAAACTGCTTCTCCAGAAGAACATACTGCTTTCCATGCCTTCTTGAATGCCTGAAAATACCCCACATGGCAAATAATTTCATCTTTCCAATCATGTTAAAACCAAGGTTTTAAAGAAGATCTGTATATGCAATCTAGGTTATGACATCTTTCCACATAAAGATTCTATTATACACCTTAACGTGAAAGCAAACCAAAGAACAAATACATGCTGTGACCTCCAAAACATACATTTAAGAAGGAGTCAAAGTAGTGCACTAACACTTTTCACTTAACACTTCACAGGAAACAATAGTACATCAATTAGCAAATTTCAAGGAGATTATGATGACATTAATAGAAAATAATATAATAGAGAATAGTGAATACATTACAAGACACTACCTTATACTATTATACAATGATCAATAAAGCCACTTAACAATATGATGGAGCATTAGTAATTATTATTAATGGATCAAGTAAGAGGCACAACACAACTGAAACAAGAATTGTGCATAATGCTGTACTATTATTATACAATGATCCATACCTGTAGAAAACAATAATTTAGAAAAAGCCCCTAAAAACTAACAGCTCTTGTCATATCATGTGGCTGTTAAGAGGATATAAGGCCCCTTTTCCCTCAACGCAGAGTTTGATTTTTGAATTATCTGCTGAGGCCCATTGATGTTACTTTCAGGCCAATTTCCTTTGCATGGTATGAAATGAATTTTCTGTTGCTAGAGGAGAGGACCTGCTTTATGAGCACCATGGCCTACTTGGCAAGTTCGTATATTTGGGCTTCATTCATCTTTTCTTCTGAACCCAAACCTGGGAATTGTCCAATATCATGGCCTTCCAGTGGTTGAAACTCATGATTTAAGCCAACAGCAAACTCTGCAGGGTCAGTTCCTGGTCTTTGGAAATAGTCTGCAATCTGTGTCCAAACCCAAATTTGAACAACATAAAATATTGTCACCAGCTTATTTTGATTATAGCATAGCCAATATGAATTTAATTAAATGAAAGAAAGCATGAAAATGATAACACTCTAAATTCTCACCAGCTTGTTCTTGAAAGCAAATATAATTGCTCCTGCATGTTCAGCTGCATTCCCCACTATATGTAGCAAAATTATGCTGAGGAAACTCACAGACAAACCCCATGAATCTGATGCATCCTGTTAACCATAAATTTTTTATCATCAATATTAATATTCTCTGGCCCAGATTGTGCAAGCTTGACCAAAGAACCTTGTAATATCATAACTTCCCCAAAATCTGCATACAAATAACTGCTTTACTATGCTAGCTAGCTGAATTTGTAACTAACAGATATACAACTGGAATGCAGGTATGAGCTCCACTACCAGATGATTACATTTGGAAAGGTATGCATGATTTGTTTCTACATTTTATTTCATTTAGTATTTAGGAAAGGGTATAACACATTTTTGGAACTAGCTATGTTTCATGGTCTGGAGATAGGAGGTTAAAAGTAATTCATGCTCCAAATATGTAGGTTTTCTGTACAAAGAAACAACCAAATTGCAATGCATGCCCAATGCGAGCAGAGTGCAAACATTTTGCAAGTGCTTTTGCAAGGTTAGCTACTCAGTATGTCAATTGCATTATATACTTCATCAACTCGGTGCAATGTTTTATATTCTCTAAGAAGATGGCAACATCATAGCGGCAGCTAAAATTAAAGTTTGATGGTGGCAAGCATTAATGAGTTATGCAGAACCGCAGAAATTTATATGACAGAAATGCTAAGATAAATTGTGCAGAAATTGAAGATAAGGGAGAAAGGAAAACAAACACAATATTGATCACGGAGTTCGGTCCAATGATGACCTACGTCTCTCTCCGGGAGAGAGCATCCTCTCCTCTTCACTATAAATCTAAGAATCTGGATCAAGTTTACAATAGAGAACCCTTGGTTCTTGCAAATGTTCATCAAGTAAAATCATCTCAATTTGTTAACAAACAAAACAAAGAAAGATTAAAGAGGAGAAACAGAAGAAACAAATATTTATTGTTGGAAGAATTTTTGTTAGAACAGAATAGATTGATGAACATGAATCAGAATTGACTTCAAAGGATAAACTGTATGAACCAGAATTTTCTTACATAGATGAATGATTGTAGTTGCATAGTTTGAAAACAATTTAGTCATCATACATCATTGCTAAAGTTGAATAAATGAAAGTGGACTTCAAAGGATAAACTGTAAAGTATATTGAGAAATATCTATATAGCTCTTTAGCACCAACTTAGCCTAAATTGCAGAAAAGTATATTGCCTCTCCAACTATGACTCTTGCCCCTTGTTTGAAGCACCAGGAAAAAGTGATTTCCGAGCAACAACAACTCCTACTACAATAGCTTGCCAAGTATAGCTGATCCAATAACCACTATACACCATTCAAAAGTAAGCAAATATTTTACCATACAATTATGAGCAATATATCAATTGATATTATTACTAATTAAGTTGACATAAAAATGAGTAAACAATGGAAGAGTATAATAAGTTGTAGCAGCTTATATGTTCTACCAAAATTTGAAATAAAACATAGCTCACTTCCTAACGATTCCAAAAACCAAACCAAGGTAATTTACAGAAAAACGCAAAAGTATGACAGATATCAAGACATTAGTATAGCATGTTTATTTATTATTGTCTGGTTGTGGATTAAATGAGAATTTTTGAAATTCAAAGTATAAAGACATTGGACCAAAAAAAAAGTATCAAGACATTGTATTCAAGGTGGTTCATTAGTTGGTTCAAATGAGTGATCAAACTCATAGTAAAATAGGCAATATGAAGACATTGTATAACAGAAAATAATCATTGACAGATCAAATTTAAATATTCAAGGTGATTTTCAAGTAATGTTGGGGGTTAAATATTAGTGATCTTCAAGTATTTATAATGGTTTGATAAAATATTTTCAGTACTATGTCATGCCAAATCATGTCATGCATTGAGAATCTGGTTCAAGGAACCTCTTCCCAAGGAATGTTTGTGGTATTCAAAATGGCAAGATGAATGACTTATGCAGAGTTTGAAAATTGAAAACATCTAAAAAAAGGAACCACAACTTCTCATTTAGCCATCTTCACTGTATTCAAAATCGATCTCTAAATCAGATTTTTTCATCAAAGGCAAGTTGGTTACCTTGGTGTGTTGACATGAGAAGAAGTTTTAATACCATGGAATGAACCACCAAGCAGGGTTGTCTTTTCTAGAATAACAACTTTGGTATCTCCCAAAAATCTGCAGAAAATGAAAAAGGAAATCAAACACACAGAGTAAAATATGAAATCAAATTAAAACTTCTTCCCAACCCCTGAAACCAACAAATACAAATTAAACTAGACCCTAGAAACCAAATACATGCAAATCAACAGAAGTGTCATGGATATGAAAAAGACAAAAAAACTTTCTAAGGGATTAAGAAGAGGAAGAGATCGAAACCAAATTACCTGATTATTCATTCCGAAATCGTGTTTTCAGTGACCCAGCGATTTTGGGCTCTGGTTTTTTAGTGGCCCAGCGATTTTGGGGTTTAGGGTTTGGTGAGTGGAGAAGAAGAGAGATTATGGAGAAGGAAGATGATGAGAAAGAAGATGGTTTTGATGGTTTGAGAGATGAGAGAAAGAACGAAGGATGGTTTTTGAAAGAAAAAGAAAAAGAAAGGTTTCAGAGTGAGAGAAGAGTGAACTTTCAGATTTGATGTAGAAGGAGGAGGATGAGATGCAGAGGTCTACGAAGGAAGGGGGAGGGCGACTGAGAGAGGGAGGTATACGAGGGAAGAGGGAGGTCTACGAGGGAGAGGGAGCGCGACTGAGAGAGATGAGATGGTGGAGGCGTGAAATGAGATGGATCGAGGGAAGAGTTTCCTTTAATTTGGGATCTGTTAGTTTGCGACGACATTTTAGCGTTTTCCGACGGACATAGCCGTCGCAAATTTGCGACGAAACACGTTTTCGTCGGAAACGTAAGCGGGAAATTAAGCGCCTTTTTTCCCTCAACATTTGCGACGACTTTTTCGTCGGAAATCCGTCGGAAATTGCGACGAATAAGAGTTCGTCGGAAAAAATGGCAGGAAAAAGCAGTTATTCTTGTAGTGTTGGCAACGGGACTAAAGGTCTCAAAATAGTCTACACCTTCAAGTTGATTGTAGCCTTTAGCTACAAGACGTGCTTTGTGTCTTTCTAGAGTGCCATCGGCACGAAATTTGGTTTTGTAGACCCACTTGCATCCAATAGGAGTCTTCCCTTTTGGTAGATCAACCAAGGACCAAGTTTTGTTCAATATCAAAGCATCAAGTTCAAGTTGCATAGCATGCAGCCAACACTTATGAGGGGAAGCTTGGGTGCAAGTGAGAGGGTCAGAAGTGGTTGAAGCATTGAGACAAAAGGCTTTATATGAAGGAGTGCATTTTTCATAAGATAAAACAGAAGCAACTGGATAAAGAGTTGAGTTAGAAGTACCTGAAGATGCATTATCACAGCTAGACAAGTTGCAGTGATATTCCTGCAAGTAACTGGGCATGTGAGTGGGTCTGCTTGACCTTCTAAGGGTAGTGTTTGGCTGTGTAGGTGTGGCTGTGTAAGAGGAATCAGAGGTGTTCTGTTCAGTAGATGAAGATGAGGTGACAAGAGTGATTTCTGGGTTAATAGAAGAGTCTGCAGGTATTGTATCAATGTTGTTTGGTTCAGTGGTCTGTGAGGTATTGTGTGAGTCATATGGAGGTGTGTGTGAGTCATATGGAGGTGCATTAGGTATGTGTGGAGTAGTAGGTAAGGTAGGGTCATCAAGTGAAGGTAAGTGAGGGTCATTTGTGGCTGTCATATCAGGCAGAATGGCATTAGTATGAGATGAATCATGGCTGGACAGAAACTTGTTGGGAGTGCCATGGTGAAAGGGAAATTGATCTTCATAAAACATAACATGTCTAGACTCAAGCAATTGATGGTGGGTAAGGTCATACAAAACGTATCCCTTAAGGCCCTGTTTATAGCCAAGAAAAATGGTTTTGCTTGCTCTAGGATCAAATTTAGTACGGTTGGCAGTGAGAGTTGATGCATAGGCTAAGCAACCAAAGGTTCTAAGATGATCCAGAGAGGGTGGTGTGGTGTATAACAGCTCATAGGGTGTCTTTTCTTGAAGAATTGGGGTAGGCAATCGGTTGATTAAGTGAGCAGCATGTTGTATAGTGAAATTCCAAAGCTTTTTGGGTATGTTGGATTGGAAGTATAAGGCTCTAGCTACATTGATGATGTGTTGGTGTTTGCGTTCAACAACACCGTTTTGTTGGGGAGTTCAACACAAGAGTGTTGGTGAATGATGCCCTTGGAGGAGTAGAAATCATGCATGAGGAATTCAGCCCCATTATCACTTCTAAGGCATCTAAGTTTGGTTTGAAATTGAGTCTCAATATGAGCTATGAAGTTAACAAGGTGTGATCTAGTTTCTGACTTAGTTTTGATCATGATAACCCATGTGAAGCGACTATAATCATCAACTAAAGTAAGAAAATATTTGTGGCCTAAGATGGAGGGGTGAGCATAGGGTCCCCAAATGTCAACATGTAGGATTTGAAATATGTGTGTGCTTTTGGAAACACTAAGTGGGAAAGAGAGTTTACGTTGCTTAGCATAGTGGCAAACATCACATGGTAAATGTGTATTATTGAAATGTATAGAAGGGAACAATTGTGAGATACATTTGTGTCTGTCAAGGGAAAGATGGCCAAGTCTCATGTGCCATAATTGGGAATTATCTAAAGAACTAGAGTTACATGATGCATATGAAGTACTAGTGACATTACAAGAAGGGGTGGGGGCAGAGCTAACAGCACAAGCAGAATGTATCACAGGAGCAGTTACTGGAAGATATAACCGGTACAAACCATCAAGTCTAGCTGATCCAATCATCTGCTTGGTACGATCCTGTATAAGAAAACAGCCATCATCATGAAAAACAGTGGAAATTTTACTGGTTTTGGCAAGTTGTCCTATTGACATTAGGTTAGAGTTGAAGCCAGGAATATACAATACATTGTATAGAACTAAGTGTTCTGTGACATATATGGTGCCTATGCCAATGGCAACTGCAGAGGTGCCATTGGGCAAGTCTATTGTGATTGGATTTATAGGTGTATATGTGGCAAAAAATTGAAAATTAGAAGTCATATGGTCAGTGGCTCCACTATCAACTATTCAAAAGATAATGATCATACCAGAGTGGTGGACTGTATTGGCACTATGTGAAGAGGAAGGTTGGCTAATCACAGTGTTAGCAGCATGCACAGCAGATTGCTTATGTTACTTTGACTGTTGGAGAAAATCTAGAAGCCCTTGATATTGATCTTGAGTGAGGGAAATAGGTCCAGTTGAGCCCTTGTGAGTGTCTGATTTTGTTGTAGAATCATCCTCAGTACCTGCAGAATTGGCAGAAGCATTATACCTGTTGTTTTTATTATTATTCTGCTGGTATCCAGGGGGAAACCCGTGAAAGAAATAGCATGAATCCACCGTATGATTCGTTTTCCCACAATTGGTGCACAACCGTCCTTGACCACGCCCTTGCCCACGACCAGAGCGCCCTCTACCACGTGAATTACTTCCACCACCACGGTTGAAAGCTGCATTATTAGCAATAGGAGTGGTTCTATTTTCAGTTTCAGTTTCAGTCACAGCAGCAGGGGTAGTTTGTAGCTGTCTTTCTTGTTGAATTGTCATAGAAAAAGCCTTAGACACTTGAGGAAATGGCTCCATCATCATAATTTGACTACGAACGTGTGTGTATTGTTCATTTAGTCCTTTCAGAAATTTAATGGTGTAATCTTGATGACGATGCTTCTTAGCAGATTTAGATGCTTCACATCCACAGGTGTCATACCCTAATTTTGTTCGGCTAATTGAAAATTTGTTAGAAAACATCAAAAATATTACTTGTCTGCATTTTCAAGTTTTAATCGTGACGTAGATCATTTGGTACTCATTAGCGTTTTTGAGGCCCTTTTTTTAATTATTAGTAGAAGTTATTTTTTTTCCATTGCAAGAAAAAAAAACTAAATATATATATATATATATATATATATATATATATATGTTTTTAGCATTTAGTTTCAACTATTATTATTGCTTTAAAATTACAAATATTACAAAATTACAAAAATATAAATTAGAATCAGAATTGGATTGGATGTACTGTTTACATTTTCCAAGTTTAGAGTCGTATACACGTTTACGGTAATACACTATCTCTATTCTTGTTTTTTTTGGCAAATAAGTTTATTCACACTACATCTTCAGCCCCACACGCAAAGGCACTGCTGGAAGCAATGTAATCTGCTGTACGTCATCCACTGCTTCACTCCATCCACTGCTTCACGCTAACTCTCACTGCACACAAATACACACACCAACACTGTGTATAAGGGGGGAACACGGCAAAAAAAAGAAAAGAAAAGAGGAAGACAGTAGTAAAAAGGAAAAAGGAAACAAAACAGAAAGATTAGAGAGAAAAGAGGGAGGACGACTTCAGTTCCAAAGATAAACACAGAGAGAAAAACAAAACCTGTTGAAAGAAATGCAAAGAGAAGAAGAAAATCAGTACCCAGCAAACAGAGTAGAAGATGAGGAGAAACAGAGTTAGAAGAAACAGTAAAAAAGGAAGAGAGAACCAAAAATAAAAGGGAGCTCTCCCCCACCATATGCGGCCTCATTACCAAACCATCGCCGCCGCTGTCTCCCCC
Organism: Astragalus membranaceus; assembly: GCA_039519185.1. Classification (NCBI taxonomy): domain Eukaryota; kingdom Viridiplantae; phylum Streptophyta; class Magnoliopsida; order Fabales; family Fabaceae; genus Astragalus; species Astragalus membranaceus. The sequence goes on from CM076846.1 coordinate 56,991,482, forward strand.
CTCCCTCCGTTCACGAATCTCGCTCCATCGTCCCTCCTCCCGTTCGCATTCAACCACCACACCGCCACCGTATAAACCACCATCAAAACCCCCACTTCAACAACAACAACCGTGACCACCACCAAAACACCCCACCGTCGTTTCCCTTCTCTCTCTCTCTCTCATCACCGCAAACCACCACTCCCCATATCTCTCTCCCTCATCGCACCACCATCTCCACTGACGCAAACCCACCACCACCGCCACGAAACACCAAACACTGTCCCACAGCCTCACCCCCTCTCTCTCTATTTGCGCATCACCAAAACCCCCACACTCCGGCGAAACCTCCGCCATGAGCCACCATACCACCACCATCAACCAATCAAAACTGTCTCTCTCCCCCTTAGTTTCGTTTCTCTCTGTATGTGTAGATCTTCTTCCTTTTCCCTCTTTCTCTTTCTCTCTTTCTCGTTTTTTCTCTCCATGATTCTCTCTCTCATTTTGGAAACTTTCACAAGATCTCTCTCTCTCTCCCTTTTGATGTTGTTAGCGGCGCTGGGAAGGTGAGGAATGAATTAGGTTTTTTAGATTGTATCTGATACCTTATATTAGTCTAGGTTTCTATTTTGTTTTAAATTTCTTTTTTTTTTAGTTTCGGTTTCTTCTTACACCCCCTCTTTCAATACCGCGCACCTCTCTAAAAAGCCCATAAATTCGTGGTTTCAATACCCCTTTTTACTACTGCAACCCTCTTTTCGTTTTTCCTTATTTCTTTTCAGGAAACAACTTTCTTTTACAAAAAACCATAAAGATAAATAAATAAATAAATATTCTCTTTTCAAAAATATAAAATAGGGGATTAAGTCGGCTGTACAACCGGGTTAATCTGCTTTTTAGGATAAATGAGCTGTACAACTCACACAAGCCTAAAATCCCTAAATTAGAAAACCCCAACAAACAAACTTTTTCTACCCAAGAACTACGTGTGATTTGATTCTCTACCAGGAGATACGTAGGAGCGGAGGGCGGCCGACCTCTGTCAATTGCATTAGTAAAAAACCCCTTTTTTAGTCTTTTTTTAAACATTTTCTTCCTTAGTTCTCAACAAAAATGCAAAAGCAATTATTTTCATTAAGTCTTTTTCAATTCATTTCATAACAAAAGGGAAATAAATATTTTTCAAAGTTAATATGTTTTGCACAACTAATCAGAGGTAACCTTTTTAAAAAGGATGCTGTGTGGTGCTAATACCTTCCCCACGCATAATCGACTCCCGAACCCAAAATCTGGTTTTCAAGACCATTTTCATTTTCAAAAGGGATTTTTCAATGTTTTTCCTAAAAATAAATATTGATGGCGACTTCATTAAACGCGAGAGATCCTCCGGATTTTTCGGTCGCTACAACAGGAAACAGTACATGTACAAGCAACAATAGGCCTAAAACTATCCAATTCATCCCAGAAGGACTTCAATTCTGTATAATAATCCGATATGTCTCTAGTTCCTTGACCTAATTTCGCTATATCTTTTTGCAAATCAGCAATCCTAAACATGTCTCCTTGATCAAATCTATCTAATAAATCCTTCCAAGCTTCATAGCCTTTGTCAAAGAAAGCAATGGATTTAAGAATAGCAGGACTTACAGAACGTTGAATCCAAGCGAGAACCATGTTGTTGCATCGGAACCATTGGTTATACAGAGCGTGCGTCTTCGCCGGAGCAGTGACGGTGCCATCAACGAAAATGAGTTTGTTCTTCGAGATCAAAGCTATGCGCATCGAACGGATCCAAGCCTGGAAGTTCTTGCTTCCTTCGAGCGGCGGTTGAACAAGATTCACCGCGGGATTCTCATTCGGATGGATGTAAAATGGATTTGCAGAATTTGTTGCGAAATCCTTGTATGATTCAAGAGCGTCACTCGCCATTGATGAGAACAGCGGAAGAAAGAGCAAATCAAGAAGGAAAAAGGAATCGATTTAGTGAATCAGCGAAATGAATCGCGAAATTAGAAGAGGAACGATGCAGTTTGATGAATTGCACGTGAAAGAAGTGAAGGAATCAGATACAGAGCGAAGGAACAAGGTTCATCAATGGCAAATCTGATACCATGATGGAATAGAGAGAACAAGCTGAGAGAGTAAAGTAATTCATATTCTGTATTGATTAACTTGATAACTGTACAGTGTTTGTTTATATACAAATAAACTACTCTAACTAATCCAATCAATTATGTTACTAACCACAGTCCGGTTAGTTTAACTTAATACTAATTGACTCTAGTTAGCTATACAATAACTATGACTAGTTAGATATATACACAAATATACAAACTGTATTAGGTTTAGTGATATTAAGGGACAATTTCTTCTCTGTGATCCCTTACTTGACATTGATCAAAGTCAAAGACAAATTCAAAGAACCATCCTTTGTGTGCTAATTGCGCCATCCTCGACCACACCAAGGATAGGTGTTACAAGCTCCAAGGTTACCCTCCTGGTTACAATAAAGGTAAAATTGTTACTGCGGTTGTTAATCAGGTGACTAAGTCTGGTAATCCTAACTCATTCAAGAAATAAGACAGAACTATAGCTGCTCTATAGTCGTAGACGTGGGCAAAGATTGGCCGAACTATGTGACCAATATCGCTTCTCTATTTTTGTATTCGTTTCTATTTTTATTTCTTCGTTTACTGTTGCTGTTACAATAATTGGTATCAGAAGATGTCTAACTCTGATACGAAATTCGAAGTGGCAAGGTTGGACGGAACGAGCAATTTCAGATTATGGCAAAGGAGGGTTAAAGACGGAACCCGCAGATATGGTGGATGACAATTGGGTAGACATGAAGGAGAAGGCTGCGGGATTGATATGTCTATGTGTTCCAGACGAAGTGATGTATCACATTCTGGACCTAACGAAACAACGACTATATAGCCTAAAGATGCAGGAAGAATCTGATTTGCAACAAAAAGTCAATACCTTTAACAACATAACCGCCGATTTGGTGAGTCTAGGGGTGAAGGTCGATGACGAAGACAAGACAATAAATCTATTGTGCTTGATACCAGGTTCTTACGACCACTTGTCGACTACTTTTACCTATGGGAAAGACACTATCTGCCTCGAAATAATTACAACTACACTCTTGTCTCATTCTCAAAGGAGACATTGTGTAGAGGAAGGAAGTCAAGGTTAGGGTCTGTATGTGAAGGCGAGTCAGGATCGTGGCCGGAACAAGGGTAAAGCAGTTTTAAGAAGGAGGTTTGAATCCAAGAACAGGAAAACAACGTAGTGCTATGGTTTCAAACAATTTGGGCATTGGAAGAGGGTCTGCCCAAATAGAAAAGAGGGCGCATCCAGTTCTGCAAATGTGGTTCAAATCGTTGATTCTAGGATTGAAGGGGATGTTCTTTGTGTTTCATCTAGCAAGTGAACAAATGCATAGATTCTTGATTTGGGATGCTCCTATCACATGACGCCACACCGGGAGTGGTTTACAACATTCAAGATAGGTGATACTGGATTATGGGTGATGAAAAGTCTTGTGCAATCATAGGAATGAGACAAATCAAAATTGCTTTGGACGATGGTGGCTTGCGAACGTTGAACGATGTCAAATATATTCCAGAATTGAGGAAGAATTTGATTTCCTGAGGTACTCTAGTTACAAAAAAATTGTTTTTCCTTTAGGTGTGATGGAGATAGAGACATCATGAAGATCAGCAAGGGTGCATTGACAGTGATCAGAGCAAAGAGGACTTCAGGAAACATCTACAAACCGTTGGCATGCACTATTGTAGGTGATGTTGCGTCAGTTGAGTTTGATAATGATGCAACTAAACTCTGGCACATGTATCTGAGTCATCTTAGTGAGCGTGGGATGATGGAACTTCACAAGAGAAATCTATTGAAGGGTGTAACGCCCCAAAATTTAATTAATTATTTAATTGAATTGTTTGAGAATTTAATTGGTAGAAAAATAATAAAATAATAATGCTAGTATATGTGGGCCTATTGTTAGGGTTGGGAGTAGTAAAATGAGAAGTGTTAGGGAGGCCCATGATGTAATTCGAATTAGCTAAGGAAAAAGCCCATAAAATTAACTAAGGTATAAATAGGCATTATTTAGGGTTTTGCTCATTTAGAAGGAACAAAAAATAAGAATTAGAGAGAAGAGAAGAGAGAGGACAGCACGAAGAAGGAGAGAGAGCTAGGGCAAGCCAAAGACTTCGAATTCTTCAAGGCTAAGGTAAGGGTGGGGTTCTATCTCTATAATTGGGTGTATGAATGGCTCTATGTAGGAAAGTTATGGAACCCTAGGTGTTATTAAGTTTAGAAAACCCTAGTTGTAGGTATTGAACTTTCACTACAAGAAAATTGACCTATAGCGACGGTAAAAAACCGTAGGTAAAGGACGAAAAACCGTAGGTATAGAACCTAAAACCTATACCAACGGAGGTGGAGAGTACATAATGATGATGTTAATTTCGATTGATGATGACTGTTGCCATTTGGCGATGTTTTGGAACCCTAACAGCTAATTAGGGTTTCTTGATTCCAAGATTCTTAACAGCTACAGAAAGATTGAGAAAAAGGAACAATGAGGGGGAGAAAGCCAGCCAAAATAGAAGAATAGAGAACACAATGAGAAAGATGGCGAAAACTTACGGTGGAGAGTTGGATACGACTGGTGATGCACCGAATACTTGGTTGCGGAGTTGAACGGAGCTGCGCGGAGGTGAAGGGAACTGAAATTAGGGTTTCTTCCTCATGGCATCAAATTAGGGTGCAAACGTGAGCAAGAATTTTAGCGCCTATTCTGATGCGCATTTGCGACGACTTTTTCGTCGGAAATCCATCGGAAATTGCGACGGATAAGAGTTCGTCGCACATGTTGGTGGCTAAAACAGGTTTTTCTTGTAGTGTATATTATCAAAGTGGAAATAGTTGATGAAGATAAAAGTATAGGAGAAGAGGAGAGAAATGAGATAAATGGAGTGAATGGATGAGAGAATAGGGAAGATTTCGATTTTATAAGTGGATTGGACGGTGCGGGCGGGTTGGATTCACCACTAAATTTGTGAGTAAGGCCAACGGATCCTTTTTTTGAAATTTGAAAATCCCGCCTTGCGTTACTGGCAGTTCGGGATCCGCCACAAAATCCTTTTCGGTGGATTTAAAATTTGAAAATCCCGCTCGAAATTACTGGCGGTTCGAAATCCGCCACAAAATGTGTTTCCGGTGGATTTAAAATTTCAAAAATCTTGCCAGGAATTACTGCCAAAAAAGTCGGTTCTGGAGGTTTCGAGGGAAAAAATCTGCCGGAAAGTTACCGAAGGACAAATTTCCGACGGAAAGTCCATTTTTTTTGCTGGAACAGTACCGAGGAAAAAAATCCATCGGAAATGGCAACAACCTTACCGAGGGAAGAAATTCGTTATAAAAAATCTGCTAGTAATAAACGTTATTCTTGTAGTGAAGGGAACAAGAAGGTAGTGGAAGAGGTCTTGGAGGAGTTGTTTTTAACTGAAGAGGAAGAATCAACGAGTAAGGAAGAAATGGAAGAAACAAGGAGAGTTGTAAAGGAAGCTGAGAAGGAGAGTGAAGAGGAGGACAATTTTGATGTGCCTTCGGCCGAAGAAAGTGAGGAGCTAGGAAGGAGAGGAAGATGATGAGGAATCCCAACCAAAAAACAACACCAGTACCCACAAACCAACACCACAACCTTCTCTACCCAAGCAACCAACACCACCACCATCCCCACCTCATCCACCTAACCCAGAACAACAAAACATCCCACCACCAATCACTAAACAAAACCTAGAGTTAGTTAGGGTGTGTTTGGGAGTTTGAAGGGGACACTGGTGGAAAAAAGACATTATTAAGCATCATTTAGCATCGGTTGTTTGAACAACCGATGCTAAATGTCTACGCGGTGGCAATTTTGCAATTAAATGGAAGTTTTCAGTTTTTGCGCCTACATTTAGCATCGGTTGTTTAAACAACCGATGTTAAAAGTAATTGCATCAGACATTTAGCATCGGTTGGTTAAAACACCTGATACTAAAAGTGTATCTCAACACATTTAGCATCGGTTGTTAAAACACCCGATGCTAAAAGTTCTGTTTATTTTTTTCCAATTTTTTCCATCGCATATAGTCTCTCGCGTTCTGAACTCTCGCTCTCGACGCTCTCAACTCTCTTCTCTAAACTCTCTCCTCTAAACTCTCTTCTCTGAACACTCTCCATCTTCCTCACAATGTTTCCTAGCCTCAAAACATCATGACAGCTTGTGCTCACCGACAAAGAAGGGTTGAAGAGAAGGAAAAACACGAAAGGAGAGGAAAAAGAAGTGGTAAAGCGAAGGAAATACATGGAAAGAAGAAGAATGATTTCAGCAGCCACAGTATGTGCTCGCCGACAAGGATAATGGTAAAATTCTTTCTCTCTCCGTTTCATCACTCTTTTATCTCTCTTAAAACCCTAATTTCACTTTTGATCTATTTTTCACAGATCTGGTCCGTTTCTACGAAAACCTAATTACTTTCACTTCAATCTTTTTGAAGGAAATTATGGGGTAATTACTAATTAGTTGCTATGTGGATCAGTTTCTTTTACTGTGTTTTGTTCTCAGTTTAGTTGTTAATAATGTTTATCCTAACTGTGTGTGTTTTTTTCTTTCGAACTCTTGAATCACACGAGTTATGCCAAAAATGTCATCTATTTCTTCTACAGTCGCAGTGATGATAACTTGAAGAAAGAATCAAATATGGAGGGTGATCTTCAAAAGTCTCTATTTTCGCCATTAAATCGTAGAGGAGACCTAAGCAATCAAAATCCCCAAGATAAAGGTGGGGAAGGACTGTTATCAACTCTTTTGATTCTTTAACCTCTTAAGATAGCATTTATGACAGTAAAGTAAATAGTTAGTTTGTTATGCCATTGCCAAATACTCTATGTTGTTTTCTGATGATGCAGATTTTGAAGTGAGGTTCTTTACTTCAGAGAGGCCCCAAGATTACCCCATGCGGATTTTTTGGAAGAAAGGGCTTGTTCGGTTGATTCTTGTCGCAGGGATCTTGTGGATGTAATTAATTCTTGTTGCATTGTTGAAGGAAGGTTATAAAATAGAACATTTCTTTAGTAGTACTTGCTATGAAATAGGAAGGTGAAAAACATTTCTAATATCTAGTTGGAGAAAAGAATAGTAGAATATGTCTTCGTGTGCATGCATACTTACCTTATATTCTAAAAACATGTCTAAGGTCTTGCTATGATGGTTGATATAGGGTTTGTCTGCATACTTACCTTATATTTTATCTAAATTTAGTTTTTTGAGACTAATTTTGGAAGTACAAAATATCTGCAATCTGATTGGTGGATTTAGATGGAAATTTGCTATGGTAAGAATATAGGATTATCACTTGGTGGGAGGTTCTGTTAGATTATTAAAAGTCATGCTTCAAGGAAAGGTTGTTCAATAAAAACATTCATTGTCTTCTATTTTCTTCATCAAAACAACAGTATTATGTCATCATTTCTATTATGTCATCATTTCTGAAATATAGCAATTTTCTGCTTGATCTGCAGCCATGTGTAACAAAGATAGCAAGGTTTACACCATGTTAGACACTATGGGACTTGTATTGAAACCTCACAGTACGATTTTCACAGTTTATAATGACTAATGTTTGATATTGATGCTGCCTGTATTTGTTAGGATGTCCGATTCCTCTTTCCAATGACCTTGATAAAATCGTGATCCCATCATGAATTTATCAAGTCCTTTCTAATTGTAGTTTATCAAGTTCTTTCTAACTGCAGGTGCACTGTGGATTCATCCAAGGTGGTGGTGCTGAAATGGATCCTATAGACATAAAATATGTTAAGAGATGTAAATTTGTTGTTGCATCTGGCATTTTTGATGGCTATGACATGCCTCATCAACCATCAAATATAAGCCTTCGCTCAGAAAGTTTTTTGCTTTATTATGGTGGTGGATGAGGTATCTCTAAAGTTCATGAAGGAGAATGGTACTGTCAAAGAAGACAATGGGTGTAGCAATAGTATTTTACTCTGCAACTTGTTTTGCAATGAGAAGGTATGGAAATGGCATCCCATACCCTGTCAACTTAAGAGCACTTGTTGGACCAAGTGACTGGCTTCCAAGATCAAGGTATATATTTTTATAACACTAATTTCACGTGGCGGCTAGAGAATTCTTTGATAATGATGTTACATCTTTTTTTTTTATTTTTCTTTACCGTATAAGATATTGTGAGTTTTTTGAACATGCAGATTGTGGTTTTTGTTGTTCATATGTTTTTTTCCTTCTCATTTTTATTGTTTGTTTTTATTTAACAGTTTGTTGTAAGAAGAAAAAGTGCGAAATCTGATGATGCAGAGGAGCACCGGATTGCAGGAATTGATTGGACTTTTAATAGCTGGGGAGGTAAGCACAAGGAGTTTTGATATTTAGATCATTTTATTTAAAGGGTGTTTGTTAGGAATAGGATGGATAATTTGAGGAATGATTAGAGGAAACCAATTATGTGATTCAATTGATTCTGTATGTCTTGATTATTGGATCTTCAACTAATGGATATTTATAAAATGTTTAGGTCTAGAGGATGGATGTTACAACGATTGGAGCCTTGACTCCCTTGTTGCTAAGAAGGTTAGGGTGGTTAAAAATCTATTTGTTTGTTTCTTTGGTCATGTTTTAGCTGTCTTAATAACTTATCTGATTTTGTTATTACCATTTCGCTAGATTTTGGAAGTGGATAGGATTCCTAGATTTTCACATTCAATGGTGCTTGAAGGTGGGAGCATCCATGTGGATGGAGAAGGTAAGATTTATGCAGTGATTTGTTGGTATGTTAACTTGAGGGTATTTATTTTTTTTGGTTTGTGGAAATAGTCATACATGCTTTCAGAACAAAATAGAATGTAACTGCAAACTACATGCTAGTTCTTAACATTAAACATTTCCACTCTCCACTTAAATGCAGTGCCAAATAGATTAATTCACAAACATGAATGTCGTTTTGTTTACTGCCCTAAACATGGATCTGCTGGCTGAATTGCTTATGAAATTTCTATGTTTTGCTGTTTACTTCAGCAATTTTTTCTTCTTTCAGGAACATGTCTTACCACTGAGGAGTGTCTCTTGAACAAGAACAGGAACCCACACTTAAGGCATATCTTGGAGTCATATCTTGGAGTCTAGTTTGATGTGTTAGTTATATATATACCACTACCAGTTGAATAACTACATATTCTGGTATAAACCATCCTAGTTTCTTATGTAGTTAGTTAATTCTCCTACTTATTTGTTTTTCCTACTTCAATTTCTCTTTGGCAGGTGGTGCTACACCAGACTCTGTCTCTCTTTCTACACCATCTGCAAGAGAGCGTGCTCAGTTTTCGAGGAAAAGAAAACGATTTTTGATAAAATGATAATCTTGCCTACTGAGTATGTGATTTATATGTATAGAAAATATTCTTTTACAACATTCTTTTCAATCATGCACTCTTGCTATCTATTCATATGTCTGAAGTTCTCTAGTCATTAAGATGCAAAAGGATAGACCATGTATCTAGAATTTGAAACTATTATCTAACACACTTCTTTTTTATGAACCGTATCTCTTACCAAACTGAAAGTATAATCTAATTGTTCACATCATAGTTGATAAATTCTTCACAAGTATTTGAGGTATTTATTTAGTTACTTAAATTTGCTTATAGTTAGAGAATGTTGAAATTATATGGTTTGGGTATAAAGCAAAGAAAAACAGTAGCATGATAAAATTATATTGATATCAGTGTCAGTAATGTGATGCAAAAGATCAAATACCAAGCTCTATTTTTACTAATAAAAGATGCCTCGTTCTAATAAATGAGGGAACAAATCATGTATCTAATCCTAAGAGATAATAGACCCTAGGATATTCTAAATTACTTTAAATTACTTTAAGATACATGTAAGTTGAAAATGATAGATATCCATTAAGTAGCTTTGAGGGGCGTGGTGCAAATATGTAATGTAAACATTACGGGTATTTTAATTAATTTTGTATGAGGCCAATTAATCAAGCCCATTAGGTACTTCTTAGCCTATATAAAGGTAGTGTTTGTAAGTAACACAATTGAAGTAGTTGAGAGTATTTTTTAAACAATCATAAAAGAAATTTTATTTCCTTTCATCTCATTCATATTTGGGCTTCTTTGCTTCCTTTTCTATTTTTCTTTTTGTGAAGATTTATATGTTGTCTTTTTGTAACTTGCTCCTATATTTTGTTTTGTGCTTTACAGAATCAGAATAAATGGAAATGGCTATGAATTCTTTGAATATTTGGCAAATCAAATTGATTTAAGGTTAGTACATAATATTGTAAACAATTTTTTTTGCTTGAAATCCTAGTTAATTGCTTTTATTTTTCTGGTGATGATTGATTTTACGTACACGAGTATACAATACAACTGTGGATAGAGACTTGTGTCTCTCTTTGGAAGGAAAGCCTCTCCTTTAATTTTTATTTATGAGGAGAAATAGACTTGTGCCTCAGAATTTTTCTTTTGGAATCTTACTTTATAATTTAAGGATTTTATTTTATGATGATTACCAAATTGGCATCTTAGTCATTTCATTTGTTCCAGCTTCTTGAAATCATCTATTGTGCTGCTACCAAATCAAAATCATGGTGGTTGATGAAAATTCAACAGAAGACTGGTTGTTACATGCGAAGGAACTTGTTCCTATTGCTCTTAAAAAAGCAAGTGAAGTTAAAGGATTTCCTGGTAGATGGAAAATGATAATTTCAAGATTAGAACAGATTCCATTGAAATTATCAGATTTATCAAGTAATCCATGATTCTCAAAGAATGCTCTTTGCAAGGAACAATTGCAGGTTATGTCAAAGACATTAAAAGAAACAATTGATTTAGCTGATTTATGTTTGAAGGAGAAATATGAAGTTAAGCTTCATATTGATTGGTGTCTTTACTAGTTTTTAAGCTCTTTGATGTAGTAGAAGAAATAGTTGGATCAGTGAGTTGTATATTGATTGGTTGGTATACTGACTGAAATAATGAAACTAGTTTTTATACTGAAATAATGAAACTAGTTTTTAAGCTCTTTGATTTTAGTTCATTTACTAGTTTTTAAGCTCTTTGATGTTGTACTGAAATAGTGAAACTAGTTTTTAATGAAACTGGTATACTGAAATAATGAAACTAGTTTTTAAGCTCTTTGATTTCAGTTCATTTACTAGTTTTTAAGCTCTTTGATGTTGTACTTTGTGAGGCATGTATAAAAAGAAACTAGACATTTAGCATCGCTTGTTTCAAACAAGCGATGCTAAATGTCTTTTTTTTATCAAGAAAATGACATTTAGCATCGGTTGTTTCAAACAACCGATGTTAAATGTCATTTTTTTTTTCAAAAATGACTTTTAGCATCGGTTATTTGGAACAACCGATGCTAAATGTCACTTTCAGGACAATTAGCATCGGTTGTTTCAAACACCCGATGCTAAATGTCATTTTTCAGGACATTTAGCATCGGTTATTTGGAACAACCGATGCTAAATGTCACTTTCAGGACATTTAGCATCGGTTGTTTCAAACACCCGATGCTAAATGTCATTTTTCAGGACATTTAGCATCGGTTGTTTCAAATAACTGATGCTTAATGTCATTTTCAGACAGCAAAAAAGTGATGAAATGGACATTTAGCATCGGTTATTTGAACACCCGATGCTAAATGTGACATTTAGCGTCGGTTAAATAACCGATGCTAAATGTATGCCATTTAGCATCGGGCGATAACCGACGCTAAATGTCCAATTTAACCGACGCTAAAAGTCTTTTGTCCACTAGTGGGAGGGGAAGGGAGGGGTTGAGACTAATAATGTAAATTCTGTAGTAATTGGGAGAAAAATTATCCCCCTAAACCCCCCAAACCCCTCTCCTAGTTTATTTTTATGGAGGGTTTTGGAGGGGCTCCAAAAATAAATTAGGAGAGGGGTTTGGGGGGATAATTTTTTTTCTCATCACTAAAGAATTTACACTATTAGTCTCAACCCCTCCTCTCCCCCTCCAAACTCTCAAAGAGACTCTAAGGGTTAGTTTTGTTGAGATGCTAACTAACTAGAGTTTGTTACACTACTCAATTGGCTATTAATAGCTTGTAAAGTTGAGAATTATCAATGAGAATATAGAATTCAGTTTTGCATACTTTTTGTTGTTCAATTTTGCTCCCACGAGAGTTTGCCCCCTTGGCGCTAGTACCTACGCCTGTCACTCTGTGTGCCCGCTTCCGCGCCCGAATGTTGTGAGTGTGTGTGCTAAAGCACGTTAGTACTGTGAATTTGTGAATACACATGTGTGACTTCTTTTGCTAACACAAAAGGGAAAATATGTTTAAAAGAAGTAAACTTTGTGGGTAAGGGTAAAAGTAAAACAACCACAAAACCTTTCAGCACTTGAAACGATCAAATCCACAACCTAGCCAAGAAGAAACACTCCCCACACAAACCCTACGTGAATACTTAGCACCGAGAAACACAATTCCACAGATTGATGCGTTTAAAACTACCTTCATGATCCAATTCCTACCCTAATATGATCCACCAGGACAGTATATAGCTCCTTATTTGAGACCGCCATATCACTAGTTAACTGGTTGTGTCCGGCCCCTTCTTTGGTGCTCATAACTTTTGACCTCCTATACTGGGTTGAAATACTCATTTTACTCTCTTATCCCTAAGGAGGATTTTGCATCAGAAGGTTTTAACGAGACTCATTTCCTTTTGTTTAAAAAAAAATATTAACTTATATTATTTTATCATAAATCGTGTATATAACCAAACATTGGTATCTCTAAATCTTTGTTTTTTTTTTTTTATAGTTTTGCCTTATTTTTTATCCTTTCTCTACCTTTTGTATTTGGGTTTCCCTCCATGTTATCTACTCTCCTTATCTTCTCCAGTCTCCACACATGTCAAAATTTTAGACATGAAAAAAAGCAAAGCTCGTCTCTAATGCCGATTCTTAGGTTAGAGAGCAATTTTAAACATTATAATGTCTAAATATAGATGCACAAGAAATCTTAAATAAAATAAAAATACTTTTTTAAAAATAACATTATAATATCTAATTAACACAATATATAATATGTAAATATACGATCATACTGTACATCAAAGTAATTCAATTTTTGTATTTTTGAAAAGCTATAAACCTATTCAACTTAACATGTATATGTTTACTTCTTGTTGCAAGCTGCTATGTGACTGCACCCAATGGTGAAATAATTCACAAGAAGTTCTTGTGTTTAATTAGATTAGAATAACTCCAAGATGAACCATTGGAGTTGGTCTAATTTAATATCTTGGTATAAACTCAATATTAATGCTCCCTATGGTGACCTCTCCTTTTCCAGCCTTAGGAACCAAAGTAGCCACCACATAATCATCTTCATCAGCTTCCAAATTCTCCAATACTTTTGATATCCCAACCTTAAATTGAGTTTTGACCTTATCCCTATGCCAATGCTTCAAACTCACAAAACTACCCACAAACTCTATTTGATCTGGGCCACTCAACTTGTCTTCATCATCATCAATATGAACATCGAACTTCACATATACATCACTTCCAAACTCAATTCCCTCTATCACTAAAACCTCTTCCTCTTGTTCTTTCCCTCCCTCACACCTCAACTTCTTAGGTCTCTTCACAATTGTTGTTATTGGTGAGTCCAAAACTAAGGGAAACTTCACAAGCTTTGAACCCAAAACTTTAGCCATTTTTGCTTGCTTACTCATTCTTGGTGATGTAGGTGGAGAAGTTAGCCATGGAAGATGAACATCTTGATAAACATACCCTAACTTTTTAGTATCTAGGCAATCTCTTACCTTCACACGAATAAAATTGGCATTCTCATCATAGAAGAAAAAATGAGTATCTAACCAATCAACATCATCACTATAATCTCTTCTTCCTTCTTCTCCTAATGTTTTCCATATTTCCCACATTCTATCTACATTAGAATGATGAGTGTAGAAAATGGGGTCTCTAGCAGCTGTGTAGAATGCTCCCATATCCTCATTGCCTGGAGCATCAGCAGCACCAACCCATGTATGAACAGTATTATGAGGAGCACTTTCTATAGAGCCCATACCTGGTTTTGCCTCATCACCCAGTCTAAGAGGACTTCCCATAAACAATTCTTTTGTACCTGCCAACACCATTTCCTTGTACATAATTGCAAGGTTGAATGAAACTTGTTGTTTATAAGGAACAAAGTTTTCAATTCCATCGTAGTTAAAATCAACCACATGGGGTGACATGTGTTTGTTGTGTCTAAGTTTATCATAAAGGGAAGAATTTGGGTTTGAGAAATATGGTGGAATTGTCATACCTTGTATAGTGTCCCAATTCCAAAAGGGTAGAGCAAATGATGGGTCACCTATTAAACTCCCTAAGATTTTCTCAAAGAAATAAAGGTACAAACGATGGAAAGGAAAGAAAAGCCATGACCTATGTATATTTATTTTAAGATCCTCAAAAGGGTATTGTTGACGATAAGCACTATTACAATAAGCACAATGGATCTTAGATTGGTGATAAAAACTACGTGGGTCATCACTAGGTAGTGCTTTCATGAGTGCAATACCTTTTTCAAATTTGGCTATGAACTCTTCATCTAACAAGTGAGATGGTTTTCTAACTCTAAGTGGAATATTATTATTTGAATAAGCTAAGTCTTTGAAATCTATGAACTTGAAGGGAGATGGTAAAGGTGGACAACAATTGGTTGATGATATTGCATATGGAGGTAAATCAACAGGAAAACACTTGCTTGCATCGAGGTGAATTGCACGTGAAGACGGGTCTTCAATGTTTTTGAAGCCAATGAAGGGGTTTCGAAAATAATGTTTATTTTTCTCAATGAACCTTTTTTGTTGCTTGTGATCATTTGAGGCTTTGCATGGAATGCTAAAATTGGAGGTATGGTTTTGTTTTCCACGAAAGGAAGGCAAGTCGACATTGTTGAATAGAGAAAGTAATGGGATAAGCAAAACGATTAGAGAAAAAAATAAAGGGAGGAGATGCTTTGAAGAAGACAATGTCATTCTGCCTTAGCTTTAAAAAAAATTGTCCTCAAAATGTGTGCAAAACGAGGGTATTTAAACTAAGAAAGTTGTGACTAAAGAGAAAAACGTGTATACCGTACTTGCATTAAAATGTTGGATGAGACAATGTGAGAATTCTTTTAACGCCCATATTATATTTTTAATAGTTTAGTTACTTATTGTCAAAAAAAAAAATAGTTTAGTTACTTTTTTGAGAAACGTCTAATGTAGTTGCCATATTTTATTTTTAAACGTGTGTTGTAATTTGTACTAGTACTTTCTTTTACGCCGCTTGTAGTAGTTTCACGCATCACTTTTATATTGTCATGGTTTAAATATTATTTTGGTCCCGGTATATATTTATCAAGTTTTTGTTTTAGAAAGCTAGTATATATTTAAAAGGCTAAATATATATTTTGGCCCTTTATCTTTGGGGTTGTGGTCACTTTGGCCCTTTATCTTTTTTTTTTTCTCATTTTAGACCCTCATGTTTTGTGTGTGTGCCATTTTGGCCCCTGCCGTTATCATTTTGGTCCCTTATGTTTTTAATTGATTTCATTTTAGTCCCTTATGTTTTTAATTGATTTCATTTTGGGCCCTTATGTTTTTAATTGATTTCATTTTCGTCCTTAAAAATTTGCCTAAAAAAACATAAACATAACGGCAGGGGCCAAAATGACACACACAAAAAACATGAGGGTCTAAAATGAGAAAAAAAAAAGATAAAGGGCCAAAGTGACCACAACCCCAAAGATAAAGGGCCAAAATATATATTTAGCCTATTTAAAATTTGTTGGAGAGCTTAAATATTTAGAATAACTTGTTGTACACCATATGGTTTCGTTGGTTGCTCCGAGTGATCATGAACGCCTTTTATAGAAATGTTGAAATTATAGTTGTTGATGCATTTTCTGAGATAAAAATCTCTCCTTTGAAATTAAGGTTTTTTATGGGAGACAACCACATTATATACAATCAAGTCGTACAAATTGGAACAAATTGGAGTTAGGTTTTACTTACTTCCCGACCGAACTCCGGATTATTTAGGGTCTATTTCCCCTAGATACCGGAGGGGGTAAAGACCCCTAGACCAAAAAATCACGCCAAAAATCTGTTTTTTTTGGTCCACTGCTACAGTTGTTGGTGTGTTTGAAACCTCGATAATATTTTTCTTCTCGCTTTCTAAAATATTCTCTTCATCTCTTTCCATTTATTCCTTGATACCTCGTACTCAAATAAATATTTCAAATAAATATTTCAAATACCATTCAGAATCTTAATAAATGAGCTTTTTCCTACTAAAGAGGACTAACAAAAGATATATACTACTACAATTTAGGCTTTTCGCATCGAGTAAAAATGACTTTTCGCATCAGGTCCGTGTCTATTACAGATTCAGGTGATGTTAAAAGTAGGCACCTTTTACATCAGTTACAGACCTATGTGAAAAGTATTTTTAATATTAGGTGTATTACCACCCGATGCCAAAAGTCTTTTCAAATAAAATTTTAGCGCCTTTTTGGCATCAAATTCTCAAAACGACCGATGTTAAATATATATTTTACATCAGTTGTTTGTACAGACCGATGTTAAAGGTTCCTTTACTAACATCAGGTTCTTGGGAACCGATGTTAAAACTAACTTTTTTTAAAAAAAAAATTGATTTTCTCTACAGCACATCTAGCAAATAGTAACCTGAGATAGGAGTATATACAACACAATTTCAAATACTCAAATAATTAATAGATGCAACAACACAATCTCAAATACATAGTACCAAATCTATCTAGCACAATCCCAAATACTCAAAACAAGGTCAAATAATTGGGATATATTACAAAAACTTGATAACAACGAAATACACAACTTAGTAGTTTTCCATAATACATGTTCTCCAAGATAGTAACCCAAGCTACCTAGTTAACCTAACCAAAAAATTACTTAAACATAACCTAAGCAAACACTAAACTTTGCGTTAAATCCAAGTTCTAAGCGTATCTCCACCAAATCTGCAGCAAACCTCGTGATGATCACTTTGAACCTAAATCACAATTGACAACATATTTGTGAGAGTGCCAAGTCATTTTTTGACTGAAATATATACATTCTCATATTAATAAAGAGCACATTAAGGGTAGAAAGAGAGAGAATTTTTTATGCATATAATACGACTTGGATAAAGATGAAGAAATAGTCTCTACAATATGAAATGACATAAGACTAAACATAAGTTCTTCAACTAAAATACATATTTAATATCTTGTTAAAAAAAATTATTACGTACCTCTGCCCATAAATCAATAATACTTGCAGAGACAATATTGAACATATGTCTCATAACATAAAATCCACATTCAGTACGCCCGGATTGCTTTCGTGACTACAAATGAATAATATATATCTTAATTAGTAAATATTATGTCACAATAAATATTATATAGTAACAATACAATATAAGATGAAATTAAATGTCAAGAGTTAAACTACATACATTGGGGAAAATCCATGTAGGCGTCTTCTTTCTAGAGACCACCAACTTATTATATGCCTCCATAGCACTGATAAAAAAAAAAGAACGACATCATATAAGCTTACATCAAAAGAAAGACAATCTCTAACTTCATTATAGACTTTAACTTTTCTATGGATGATATATGATAAACGAGAGCTTACGTATTTAACTTTATGCTTGAGAGTTGCATTCAGCTTCCTTTCAACAAGCGAACAAAGGAAGACAACTTCATTACTCCTAGGACAAAGGATCAACAGTCACTACAAAAAACAGAACAAATTGCGGGGATTTTTAAGTCGTTTAGCGGGGGTTTTAAAAAACGTCGGAGAATCAAGTTCCGCAATCTGTTTGCGGGGGTTTTAAGGAAACGCCTTGTATCGTTCCTTTTAGCGGGGGTTTTACTGCGGAGTTTTTTAACCCCCACAATTAGTGGAGGTTTTTTTGAGGGGGTTATAAACCTCCCTAACCCGAGTGATTTGTAGGAGTTTTATTTTGGTGGAGATTTTTTATTGCCATATTGTTTATAGGACTTTTTTGTGGGGGTTACAACCTCCTATAATATTAGAGACAATATTTCTTTTGCAATTTGAGAATTTTTTTCTTTATCTCATTACCATATTTTTATCACTAATGACTATACATACATCTTACATAAAACTGAAAATTTCATTAAAAATATATTTGTGATAACATAAATGTAATGTCAACTATCTAAAATATTTGATATCATCCAACTCAAAAACATAATAAAAAGAAACACATTGTAGCTCATCCTTGTCAGCAACAAAATCTTCATCCTATAGACATTTGCCACTGATTAATTAATATATGTACAAAAGCAAACAAGACTACAGAAAAATTCTGCCTAAAGATGAGGATGAAAATCATATCAAATACAGATTAGGCACCTCCTCGCCACTTTCATCTTCACCGGCTTCATTTTTTATGCGTTCGAGATGTGGATCAACAGCATCATCATCTTCGTTCTCAAGAACCTTAGCCACACCAGTAGTTGGTTGGGCATCTCCTATATTCATAATTTTCAAGCCCTTTGAACTGCATGGGAAGGCCAAAAATGAGTTATTTAAAGGGCAAGGAGTTGTAAAGTAAAATTTGGCAATGAGCTTATATTTACCTGATAAAACCATACAAGTTGTGGTACTCATTTCTCTGAATATTACGAAACCACCAGCAGCATGTCGCTCAAATTCCACATAGGTCATCTAGCAGGATACAATGAAACATTAAACCTCTATTATGTAATATAATATGGATGTCAACAATTATCAATATCTGGTCATCAGCAGTTCAGTAGAAAACTGGATTTTACCTCTTCATAAACAATAAGAGTGGGAGGTTTAGGTAGAAAGAAGAAGGCCTTCTCGAGGGGACACAGTATTCCATCTTCAGCTTTCAAAGATGATTTCACTGCATAACCATCTTGACAACTCCTAAATTTTCCGGGCTTCGTAACTTTGATCCCAGACAAGACACGTAATATTGTGGGGAACACTTCATGAATGAGACCCTGATTATTGAATTGTAAATGAAACATATCAACTATTGTATCACATGCAAGATGCATACAAATTCTCAAATCAATCAATCATATAAAATATGCCCTTTTTCCCAAGCAACCATTAAGGAGCTGCAACACTTCAGGGTTATATATCAATAGTTTATGAAATACCTTATAAGACAGCTCCAACCTGTCTTTGTACTTTGAGTTATAAAGATCTTCATTTATTGCCAATTCATTTTCAACCACATAATCAGTTTCAAACTACACAGTGTTGCGCCCGAAAAAGTCCCCGAGGGAGAACCTTCCTCGTTCACAACTTTTCCTAAGACAATGAAGCCGCCACCAATATTTATTAAGGAAAATATTAGGAAAACCTTTTTTGGAAAGCGATTGGTCTTGCGAAACTAGAGAATAGGGTTCGGGGGTCGGTTACGCGCGGGGAAGGTGTTAGCACCCCACACGTCCTCTCTACTGAGAGGGAACCTTTAATTAAATGTGTGGTTTTAGTGTGTTGACTTGAAAATATTTAATTTTGCCTCTCTACTTCTTATTGAAAAATTCTTAATGAAAATCTTTATTTATTATGAAAAAGGGGGAAAAATGGTTTTTTAGAAAAAAACGCTTGACGGGACATGGCCCGCTCCTACGTATCTCCCGGTGCGATGGAGAACTCAAAGCTACGTAGTTATTCTTTGTCCTGAAAAAGGTTTTTGTTGTTTATCTTTTTAGTGAGTTTTCGAAATAGGGCAAGCATTTAGTGAATGATTAAACAAACCAAGGTTATGGGTAATCACCGCTTAGTACTCTTGAAAATGAGAGTCACTACCGCCGGTCAGACGAACAAAGGTTCTGATTGACTATTAGTAGCAACCCGTTTTTATTTGTTCTTTTGAAAGTGGTTTTTGAAAGAGATTGATTGGCACGAATGATCAAACTAACAAAGGTTATGAGTGATCATCGCTTGTTGTTCTTTTGGGAAAAAGACATCGCCACCAATGGCTAGACGAACAAAGGTTCTGATTAGCCACTAGCGACGATGGGTTGAAAATGATTTTAGAAAGGAAAAGATTTTTGTTCTGAAAATGATTTTGGTTTGCCAAAGTGATTCTTTTCTTTCATGAAAATAACTCTTTTCTTTTGCTATGCAAATGCTAAAATTTTTATGAGTGCGCTTGACGAGAATGTGACTCGCTCCTACGTATCCCAAATGGGAATCAAAGCGACGTAGTTCTAACGAGCCTTAAAAATGAAAATCTTTTTGATGAGGTTTTAGAAAATGAAGAGCGTTCATAATGATCAAACTAACAAAGGTTATGATGGATCATTACTAGTAACTCTCTTTGAAAATGCCTTTTGTAAATGCAAGCTTTCATGGTGATCAAACTAACAAAGGTTATGATGGATCACCTCTAATAACTTGTTTTGATTCTTTGATACTTAGAAAAATGCTTTTTGAAATTAGACGCGTTTATGATAATCAAACCAACAAAGGTTGTGATGGATTATCGCTAGTAGCTTGCTTTATGCTTGCGAAAATTCTTTTGAAATTGAGGCTTTCATGACAATCAAACCAACAAAGGTTGTGATGGATTGCCACTAATAACCATTTTTATGCCAGGTTGGTTTAGAAATGAAATCAATGAATGCACGAAAGAATTGGTGGATTCAAGCATAACACAATCGGTGGAATCAAATCATTAAGCAACAATATTTGAATTCGCGAAGAAAAATCAAGTCTAAACTACACATAGTAGATCACAACGCATAGATAGGCAATGAAGGAACTTGAATTGGGCATTAAGCAAAAATACAAGAGTAGGCAAGATTGAACCTAAATGCACATCTAGTGGAAGATGCTAGGTGAGAACCACACTCAAATATTTCTACAAGACGCAAGGGAATCTAAATGCACATCTATTGGAAGATGCAATGTATGGAATTGACCTATCTAAGTGTTGACGATATTCTTATATGAGAGTGGACAATGAAATTGTTAGCTTAAGGAAAAGAGTTGCCTCAATCATGATCATAGGCGAGCATAAGCAAGCAAATTATTTAGCAACCAAAGTATCAAAGAATGTTGAATCACTTTGGTCAATCCTCACACTTAAGATTAAGTGCACAAGTGCACAAGTGTGAATCACCTTGCCAATCATCAACAAAAAACAAGTTTATTAAAGTAAACCCAAACCCTAATTTTTATGTTAAAACCTAGGAGCATACATACCCTAAATCAACTATTATTCATCCCCAAATCATGAAATAAACAAAAGCATTCAAGAACCCTAAACCTAGGCCCATGGCCGAATGTTATCATGCTTGAAATGGGTTTCTTATTTTGTGAAAATTATGCAAACATGAGTGAATATGCAAGGGAATGTGAGAAAACTAGTAAATCACATTTTTATGAGAGTATGCAAAATCAACATGCCATAAAACCACATTTTATTTCATGAAAGGCAAGGATTAAGATCAACACAAATCAATATTTATTAAAGGGTGAGAA
The DNA here is from genome assembly GCA_039519185.1 of Astragalus membranaceus. Taxonomy (NCBI): domain Eukaryota; kingdom Viridiplantae; phylum Streptophyta; class Magnoliopsida; order Fabales; family Fabaceae; genus Astragalus; species Astragalus membranaceus. Next base: position 57,013,147 of record CM076846.1, read on the forward strand.
GCACTGTCGTGACCGTGATCCCGACGTAGACGGCTCAAAAATCGATATTTCAGGGAGTCGCCACCCAATTTATTAAATAGGGAAAATTGAGAAAAACCTACCTTAAAATTAATGGTCTGCGTAAACTAGGTTGGATTCGGGAGTCGGTTATGCATAGGGAAGGGCGAAAACTTAATTCCACTACACCCCTAGTACATCCGTCCTAAGACAGTTACCCTAAATCTGATTGTGCAAATATAAATTACGAATTTATTTCTTTTACCCAAAAATAAAATAGTAGAGAATAATAAGGGCTAATTAGGAAAGTTTAATTTTGACTTGACGGGGAAGCCCCGCTCCTATGTATCCTCCGGTGCAATGAGGAACTCAAAAGTCACGTAGTTCTTCCTGAAAATTTTTGTTGGTTGATGTTTTTTAATATAGGGGTTTTAGGATTATTGAGCTGTACAGCTCATCCGTCCTAGAACGCTGACTAACCCGTCTGTACAGTCGGCTTAGTCCCCTATTTTCGGAAAATAGAGTTTTTGGAGTTTGGAAAATGATTTGAAGTGTGTTGGTTTGATTTTATCGGAATCGGGGTTCTGGGATTCCTGAGCCGTACGGCTCATTCATCCTAGAACGCTGACTAACCCGTCCGTACAGTCGGCTTAGTCCCCTATTTTGAGAATTTGATTTGTGGGAGAATGTGTTGGTGTTAATTTTAATTTAAAAATTGTTTATTTTAAATAGGGATTTTAGGACATGATCCGTAACGGTTCATTAGTGACCTAAAAAGTAGACTAACCCGACTGTACAGTCGACTTAGTCCCCTATTTATATTTTTTGGGAATTAAGTGAATTATTCATGTATTTCATAGGTTTTTTTTGTAAAACAAATTAATAAAAACGAGAAGAGAGGGTGCGATAGTAAAATGGGGTGCAGTTTGCAAAAAGGGAGTTGTATTATTGTTTGCTTGAATGCAAAAGTATTAAGCTCCTTTGTGTCCTAGAGGGGTCCCTTTGGGAATAGATCTAAGGCTTTTTCTATCAAGTGAACCTCTCAAAGGTAGCTCTATAGAGTCCTAAATAAGGTTCCTAGAGCCAACGACCCCAATTAAGAACACTGATCAACAACAATAGGCAAGCTATTAGGAGTGTCAGCATTCTCAAGAGGGACCAAACTCTAGGTGAGACTTTCGTGACCACCCAACAGGACGCACATCCAGTAGGCCATCACTACGCAGTCTCGTTCTAACTTAGGTTATTCTCTAGTCCGGGTATAGGACTATTCTCACATGTGTGCAGAAGTGTGATAGTGGAGTGTGTGTAGGAGCAAAATGTTAAATATACCCCCTAGTTGCAAAACAAACAAACACATATACAGAAAATAATAGTCTTCTACCCTAGGGTTTATATCAAGCATAAAATAAAGATATAAAAAAAAAAAAAACTAAAGAAATAAATAAATAATCAATAAATCAATAAATATGTACATAAATAAATAAATAAATAAACAAATAGATATAAATAAATAAATACAAAACTAACCTCAAGCTGATGAACGCGAGGAACGCCGAACCGGACCGAGCAGTCTGACCAAGTCAACTGCGAATCGGACTGCTTTGAGAACCGAAAAAAAACCGATTCAACAAAAAAATTACAAACTAATCAAAGACAGACTTTTAGTGTCTGGACCGCAAAAGGCTAGCCCAAAAGATCACTTAATCTGCCAATGACTCCTCCCTTTAAACCTTCACCTCTCAACCTCTTTTATAGTCAATTTCTATAGGGTTGTTGTTTCTTGCAAGCAATGTGGGACTAAAACAAGATAGAGAAAACAATTCCCACTTAGAGAACACAATTCCCGTTTTTCTCAAACCTGTCACCGTAAAAGCGTGATTCCGGATTCGTTAACCGTTGGATCGTCTTTGTTTTTTGACAGTAGGTTCGTGAGACATATATCTTCACTTTCACCGTTCGAATCGTCAAAACGTGGTCTGAGGAGAGAGAAATCGCCTTCGCAATAGCTGCAGTTTTTGGTCCGTTTTTCTCAAACCTCTCACCGTAAAGGTGCGATTTCGGATTCGTTAACCGTTGGATCATCTTCGTTTTTTGGACACCAGGTTCGTGAGACATCCCTCTTCACTTTTACCGTTCGGATCGTCGAAACGAGGTCTGAGGAGAGAGAAATTGCCTTCGCAAAAGTAGAAAAAACAACCCCCGAAAATACCCAAAAAGCGACTACTTTTTGTAATAATAATTTTTATTATTGCACCTCCCTTTTTTATTTTATTTTGTAATTTGTATTATTTCATATCTATTTTATTTTTTTATTTTCGTTTTTTAATTAAAGATATTGCAACAAGAAAAATAAATTAAATTTACTTTGTAATTTTTTGAATTAGCATATATTTTTTTAATTTTTGTTTAACCACTAAAAAAAGTAATAATAACGCAAAATTAGTAAATTAGCGCAAAATGACCTATTCGAGGAATTAGGAATCAAATATACGCGAAAAACGTATTTTTGTGATTTTTTGAAAAAGTAAAAAATGTACCGGTTAAAATTGGGTGTTCACAGTTGCCCCCCTGTGCTTACTTTCTTACGAGATAATACATAAAACTATGTTTTCTTGTTTTATCAAAGTAAGGAATAAGTATAGATATGAACCTCAATTTTAATCGGTGAAATATGTACAATTGTCTTTTGACTGTTAAAGTTAAATGGGTAACAAGAAATACAAACAGTGCCAGAGCTGAATCGATAGCACGAAGTTTCAAAACAATGTCAGGGCGAAACTAGTAGCATGAAAATCAAAGACAATGCCAGGGCGAGACCGATAGCACAAAATTAAAGACAGTGCCAGGGCGAGACCGATAGCACAAAATTAAAGACAATGCCAGGGCGAGACCGATAGCACGAAAATTAAAGACAATGCTAGGGCGAGACCGATAGCACAAAAGTAAAGCAGTGCCAGGGCTGAACCGTTAGCACGAAATTTAAAAGACAATGCCAGGGCTGAACCGTTAGCAAAAAATTTAAAAGACAAATGCCAGGGCTGAACCGTTAGCATCAAAGGTAAAGCAGTGCCAGGGCTGAACCGTTAGCACGAAATCTAAAAGACAATGCCAGGGCTGAACCGTTAGCGTGAAAGGTAAAGCTGTGTCAGGGCTAAACCGTTAGCACGAAATTTAAAAGACAATGCCAGGGCTGAACCGTTAGCAAGAAATTTAAAAAGACAATGCCAGGGCTGAACCGTTAGCATGAAAAGTAAAGCAGTGCCAGGGCTGAACCGTTAGCACGAAATTTAAAAGACAATGCCAGGGCTGAACCGTTAGCAAGAAATTTAAAAAGACAAATGCCAGGGCTGAACCGTTAGCATGAAAGGTAAAGTTGTGCCAGGGCTAAACCGTTAGCACGAAATTTAAAAGACAATGCCAGGACTGAACCGTTAGCATGAAAAGTAAAGCAGTGCCAGGGCTGAACCGTTAGCACGAAATTTAAAGACAATGCCAGGGCTGAACCGTTAGCATGAAAAGTAAAGCAGTGCCAGGGCTGAACCGTTAGCACGAAATTTAAAAGACAATGCCAGGGCTGAACCGTCAGCATGAAAGAATGTGCCAGGGCTGAACCGATAGCACGAGGATGATAAGGGAAATGCCAGGGCTGAACCGTCGGCATGAGAAGTAAAGCAATGTCAATGCACGTCTTGCTTTGGAGGACTCTTTTTTTATTACTTTATTTACAAAGTACTGAACACAAATGTATGATTCTAATCATGAAGTGGAATGCATGGATGGACATGAAATGTATGCAAACTATGACATGAAATGCATGAATTATGCATGATCTTTGAGTTGAAATTAAGATGCACTTGTCTTGAAAGCTGGATTCACTGAGAATTTTTTCTTTTTGTGCAGGCTTTATTTGAAACCAATCAAGCTTGTACTCATATGGAAGTTTATCCTCAACACAGCTAACTTGCTTAGGCCCTTTTTCTCTTTTTATGACCACTTCTCTCCTTTCGAGCAAATCATCCTCAAATTTGACCTTCTCTCTCTTCTTTTTTTTGATTGTCATTAGCTCTCTAAATCACATTACTGATTCCAAGTTGACTATTTTTGAAGCATTACTTAATGAGCCTGCATGGATTCACAGGTATTTAAGAGCTGGAACTTTTTGGGTTTGGATTTTTGGTTTGAAAGTGGGGGGTATTTTGGAGGGAAAACATAGGGAAGACAAAGGCGACACAGGATGGTAGGGAAAAAAGGTATTATGGCAACCTCGAGTTTATTGGGGATTCCATTTACTTGAGGTGCCTGACTTGCTGGGAATTGGCTGGGTATTGGAAACAAGTTTTACCATAGGGGAGACTTCCAGAGGTAGCAAGCAAAATCTAACTCACGGTTATGCAAACACTTTTGCCCCGGTGTTAGTAGAAGGTATTGCCCCAAGAGAAGGCCACACGGGTGTACCAAACAAAGTTTGACTCATGAAAGGACCTGCAAAGATTTTGCTTCAAACAGCTCAGGTGTGGAAAAGAAAGTTTTGACTCATGACGGGTCTTACACAGGTTTTGCCCCAGTACTGGTGAAAGTTGTTGCTCACAAGAGTGCACTTGACGGATGTAGGGTATGGTAAGGATTTTTCCTCATTCTGGTGAAAGACATTGCCCTGAGAGAATACTACCTGATATAACAAGAAACATTTGACTCTTAAAGGTCTTACGAAACTTGCCCCAGTGTGGGGTTTTCTCGAGACTCTCAAGCTTATCCTTCACAAAGTTGCCCAAATGTACACTATTGTGTGGCCCAAGTAGAAGAAATTTCCCAGTGAACTACATAAGCTTCTCATTGTAAGTCCCATTCCCCTTTTGTGCCCTAATTTTTGCCTAGACTGCCTTTGCAGGTTTTCAGTCTAGCGGGCTTTATTTTTCTTTTATTCTCCCTAATTTTGCCTAGACCGCCCTTTCGGGTTTTCAATCTAGCGGGATTTTTTTTTCCTTTTTTATTAGAGCAAAGAATAATTTAAAAGAAGCAAATGATTTATCTCAAAAGTAACATTAAGAAAATGAAAACGATCATTCATCAATCAGAGTGGGATTTTGGAGGCTTGTAATGTGACTATGGGTTATGGGTTATGAAAGAAAGACGATTAGAATGCTCAAGGAAACGTCTTACGGGCATGAGTTATGGGCTATGGAAGAAAGATGGTTAGAAGGTTCAAAGAACGGGCATGAGTAACAGGTTATCGGGATGGATTGATTGGGAGGCTTAAAGGAATGCTTTACAGGCATGGATTATGGGTTATGGAAAGGAAATGAGTAAAAGGTTCAAAGAAATGTTTTGCGAGTATGGGTTACATGCTATGGGAGACAAATGAATAGAGGGCTCAAAGAAAGGTTTTAGGTTTTGGGTTATGGGAATGGATCAAGGATCTTTAGTGCATTCAGCTTTCTATTGTGTTCCCCAGACCTCATATCATTCACTTTTTTTTTATTTTTATTACTTTTTTTTCACCCCCTCTGCTTTTTGATCACTCTTTCTTTTGTGCCCTAATTTTTGCCAAGACTGACAATACTTGCTTTCAGTCTTGCGGGCTTTATTCATTTTTCTCTTTTTCTTTTTTTTTGAACTTTTTCCACCATCTCTATAACTTTGGAAAACTGAATGCACTAAATTCTATTGTAGTGTCGATCCTTGTCCAGGGTTTAGTGAAGGGACGTTACAGGCTCAAAGAGGATGGTAAGGGATATATTTTGTTTGGGATAGAGAAAGACGACCACTCTTCATTTGAAATCATGATTCCACGTTTGCAAAATTTTAATTTTGAAATAACATCTACTCTTTTACACATTCTTTGCTCTTGATTTCTTTTGATTTCTTTTTTGTTTTTTTTTTGCTTTTTTTTGGGAAATGGACATTTGATATCCGATATTCGCTCACCGGTTCATCCCTGAATGACGCAGCTAAAAGGGCTTTAAGAATTATAACTTGAGGCAAGAACTCAAAAGGGGTCGGTGTTTTAAGGGGACACGGGGAGAAAGGATGGAGATGGGTTTTTAAATCCATGCAAATTCATTAGCATAAAACTTCAACTAAGTCAACTTGGTTTCGAACTACATAATTAAAGAAGTGCTAATGACAATCATCTTTTTCCTTCTCTTTTTGAGCAAAACATAATTACCAACCTTATGTCCCCCTTTTTTCCAATATGCCCGAGTATTGTGCCCCATGATATCTTTCCTCTCACATTATTTCTCTACACCTCTAATGATTAATCTTCCCAACAAGTCTCAAGCGAATGATCCAATTCCACGAGTCTAAGCTTGATTGGAACACAAGCACAAAAATTTCAAACTCCTTTTTATTTATTTTCTTAAAGAAAAATTTATGAGAAGGAGTCAAAGAGACCAATATGTTATGAAATGCATGGTATGTATGCAAGCATTCACCCTAAAATGCAACATGTGTTGTTTTGTAATTTTTTTTCATTGTTTTGTGCAAAAAAATGCAATGCAATTGCCCTTTTTGAAGGGAATATGCTATGAAAATTTACAAAATGGCAATGATAATTTTTTTTATTTACTTATGCAAAGATTTTTACATACATCGAAGAAAAAAAAAATGAAATATGGAGGAATTTTTATGATGAATGATTTTTATATTTATTTTTTTACAAATGAGTATGATGAATGACAATGAAATGGAAATGTGCGCTACATGCAATTATTCTAAGGACATATGCAATGCAAAATGCAAATGAATGACACGCGGAAAAAAAAGATCGATTAAATTTTAGTTTTGTCTTTACATGAAATGAACTTCTAAATGCAACATGATTTTTTTTTTGCTCTTTCATGCACGAAATGCAATATGAGGTGTTTTTTTTATGTTTTTTTTTATGCATGAAATGCAATATGATTTTTAATTTTGTAGAAAAAAATGAGTGATTTTCTAAATCCAAAAGTTTTTTATGGGAAAAAGATATTCTTGTTTATTTATGGAAAATAAGGTAAGAGGTAGAGTAGCTCCCTTTGTGACCTAAATTGGTTAGCCTATGCTATTGGGCCCTACAGATCTAAGGTCTTCTATTGTGAATAGTCACTGGGTTAGCAGCTATAACCTAGGGAAATTTTAGGTCTCTAGAGTCAAGTACTCTTCTAGAAGTGTAAACACACCAGGATGTACATCCCAGATGTGGATACCCGCAGAGAAGAATCGTACTCTAGATGAGGAATTCATGGTAGCCACTAGGATGTACATCCAAAATGACTACCACTACACAGCCTCGTTCTAACTTATGTTTTTTTTAGGCTCAGGTGTAAGCCCAACTCTCAGTGTGTGCTCACAGTGTATGTGTGGTGTGTGAAGCGAGCATAGGAACACTAAAAAATAACAAAAACCCCAAATTGTACCTTATAATTACTTTGCACAAACAAATTAAAAAGGCTTGACTCTCATGTGTCCCCAGTGGAGTCGCCATCTGTCGTGACCGTGATCCCGACGTAGACGGCTCAAAAATCGATATTTCAGGGAGTCGCCACCCAATTTATTAAATAGGGAAAATTGAGAAAAACCTACCTTAAAATTAATGGTCTGCGTAAACTAGGTTGGATTCGGGAGTCGGTTATGCATAGGGAAGGGCGAAAACTTAATTCCACTACACCCCTAGTACATCCGTCCTAAGACAGTTACCCTAAATCTGATTGTGCAAATATAAATTACGAATTTATTTGTTTTACCCAAAAATAAAATAGTAGAGAATAATAAGGGCTAATTAGGAAAGTTTAATTTTGACTTGACGGGGAAGCCCCGCTCCTATGTATCCTCCGGTGCAATGAGGAACTCAAAAGTCACGTAGTTCTTCCTGAAAATTTTTGTTGGTTGATGTTTTTTAATATAGGGGTTTTAGGATTATTGAGCTGTACAGCTCATCCGTCCTAGAACGCTGACTAACCCGTCTGTACAGTCGGCTTAGTCCCCTATTTTCGGAAAATAGAGTTTTTGGAGTTTGGAAAATGATTTGAAGTGTGTTGGTTTGATTTTATCGGAATCGGGGTTCTGGGATTCCTGAGCCGTACGGCTCATTCATCCTAGAACGCTGACTAACCCGTCCGTACAGTCGGCTTAGTCCCCTATTTTGAGAATTTGATTTGTGGGAGAATGTGTTGGTGTTAATTTTAATTTAAAAATTGTTTATTTTAAATAGGGATTTTAGGACATGATCCGTAACGGTTCATTAGTGACCTAAAAAGTAGACTAACCCGACTGTACAGTCGACTTAGTCCCCTATTTATATTTTTTGGGAATTAAGTGAATTATTCATGTATTTCATAGGTTTTTTTTGTAAAACAAATTAATAAAAACGAGAAGAGAGGGTGCGATAGTAAAATGGGGTGCAGTTTGCAAAAAGGGAGTTGTATTATTGTTTGCTTGAATGCAAAAGTATTAAGCTCCTTTGTGTCCTAGAGGGGTCCCTTTGGGAATAGATCTAAGGCTTTTTCTATCAAGTGAACCTCTCAAAGGTAGCTCTATAGAGTCCTAAATAAGGTTCCTAGAGCCAACGACCCCAATTAAGAACACTGATCAACAACAATAGGCAAGCTATTAGGAGTGTCAGCATTCTCAAGAGGGACCAAACTCTAGGTGAGACTTTCGTGACCACCCAACAGGACGCACATCCAGTAGGCCATCACTACGCAGTCTCGTTCTAACTTAGGTTATTCTCTAGTCCGGGTATAGGACTATTCTCACATGTGTGCAGAAGTGTGATAGTGGAGTGTGTGTAGGAGCAAAATGTTAAATATACCCCCTAGTTGCAAAACAAACAAACACATATACAGAAAATAATAGTCTTCTACCCTAGGGTTTATATCAAGCATAAAATAAAGATATAAAAAAAAAAAAACTAAAGAAATAAATAAATAATCAATAAATCAATAAATATGTACATAAATAAATAAATAAATAAACAAATAGATATAAATAAATAAATACAAAACTAACCTCAAGCTGATGAACGCGAGGAACGCCGAACCGGACCGAGCAGTCTGACCAAGTCAACTGCGAATCGGACTGCTTTGAGAACCGAAAAAAACCGATTCAACAAAAAAATTACAAACTAATCAAAGACAGACTTTTAGTGTCTGGACCGCAAAAGGCTAGCCCAAAAGATCACTTAATCTGCCAATGACTCCTCCCTTTAAACCTTCACCTCTCAACCTCTTTTATAGTCAATTTCTATAGGGTTGTTGTTTCTTGCAAGCAATGTGGGACTAAAACAAGATAGAGAAAACAATTCCCACTTAGAGAACACAATTCCCGTTTTTCTCAAACCTGTCACCGTAAAAGCGTGATTCCGGATTCGTTAACCGTTGGATCGTCTTTGTTTTTTGACAGTAGGTTCGTGAGACATATATCTTCACTTTCACCGTTCGAATCGTCAAAACGTGGTCTGAGGAGAGAGAAATCGCCTTCGCAATAGCTGCAGTTTTTGGTCCGTTTTTCTCAAACCTCTCACCGTAAAGGTGCGATTCCGGATTCGTTAACCGTTGGATCATCTTCGTTTTTTGGACACCAGGTTCGTGAGACATCCCTCTTCACTTTTACCGTTCGGATCGTCGAAACGAGGTCTGAGGAGAGAGAAATTGCCTTCGCAAAAGTAGAAAAAACAACCCCCGAAAATACCCAAAAAGCGACTACTTTTTGTAATAATAATTTTTATTATTGCACCTCCCTTTTTTATTTTATTTTGTAATTTGTATTATTTCATATCTATTTTATTTTTTTATTTTCGTTTTTTAATTAAAGATATTGCAACAAGAAAAATAAATTAAATTTACTTTGTAATTTTTTGAATTAGCATATATTTTTTTAATTTTTGTTTAACCACTAAAAAAAGTAATAATAACGCAAAATTAGTAAATTAGCGCAAAATGACCTATTCGAGGGATTAGGAATCAAATATACGCGAAAAACGTATTTTTGTGATTTTTTGAAAAAGTAAAAAATGTACCGGTTAAAATTGGGTGTTCACAAGCACCATAAGCACCCAAGCCTCCCTAAGTGCTTGTCAAAGTGCTTATGACACCTCTCACCAACAACAATCAACAATATGAGAATATGAAGATGATAGGATGAATGCTTTTTATTTTTTTTGAGGAAATACTCAAAGATGATGCAAGGTTTTAAGGATTACCTTAGCTTTGAGCTAGAAAGTGAGATGAGAAGATGAAGCTAGACACAAAATCAACAAAACTCCAATATCCTTCAAAGAAGTATCTACTTGATGATGATGCTTGGACTTTGAGTGGGAAATGGGGGAGTATGTGAAAGAGGGATGCAAATGAGGTGAGTTGTTTGTTAGGGTTTTTTGGCGTAGGAGAAATGGGAAGGTTTCTTTGAGATGAAAGAAAAAAAACAAGAGGAAGTGAGGGAGAGGAGAGGGGCTACGGCCTTCTTCTTTCTTTTTTGGGGAGGAGAGAAGTGAGTTATTCTTATTCAAATCCTTTGGAGGCCAAAGATCCAATGGGTTTAAGGTTGTGAGAGGGAAATAAAGAAATTAGTGTGTATTTAGTGGTGTAGAGAGAAAGAAGGTAAAAATATGTTGCGTATTGAATGTTATTGGATTCAAAGGTGTGCTTGTCATGATGAAAGGTTTTTTTGTGATGTGCACTTGATGGGGGCTGAAGTGAAGGGAGGCGTGGAGCATGAGGATGGAGTGAAGGAGGTGAAGAAATTAGTGTGTATTTAGTGGTGTAGAGAGAGGGAAGGTAAAAATATGTTGTGTATTAAATGTTATTGGACTCAAAGGTGTGCTTGTCATGATGAAAGGCTTTTTTGTGATGTGCACTTGACGGGGCTGAAGTGAGGGGAGGCGTGGAGCATGAGGGTAGAGTGAGGGAGGTTGTTTGCTTGTGAAATTGGTGCTTACTTTGGCCAAAAATGGATAAAAGCAAAAACACCTAAAAATGAATTAGCCCTAATTCTAAAAATACAATAAGCATCCAATATTATTTTGTTATTCATTTTTTTATTTTGATTTCAGATTTCTATTAAACATATTTTTGAGCCATTTTGAAAGCGAGAGGAAAAAAACCGTTATAATTGACCAAAATACCCTTTTTGGCGCTAAAACCCTAATTTGCCCGAAAAATGCGTTCCAACCTTAAAAATGATTTCAAGAACCTTGGAATGCCTTCTAGGATCCGAAATGCAGTGCATAAGGCTCTCCGCTCTTCAATTTATTTATTTTTGTGTGGAAATTAGGGTTTTGACCTAAGCCGAACAAAATTGGGGTATGACAGCTGCCCCTCTTTATTTGGATTTTACCAAGAAATATGAATTGTGCGAGACATATTTCGAAGGTAAAATAGAAATAAAGAATTCGGAAATTATACCAATTTTGTCCATTTGGAGAAACCCGAATTCCCCCGTTTTTTTTTTTGTTTTTGGAAAGATAGACACTTTCGTGTTGATGCGAAAACAGTAAATGAACACTGACGTGCAGACTGAAAGGTAAAATGGGCACTTGGCGTGCAGACAGAAAAGTAAATGGGCACTTGGCGTGCAAACAGAAAAGTAAATGGGCACTTGGCGTGCAAACAGAAAAGTAAATGGGCACTTGGCGTGCAAACAGAAAAGTAAAATGGGCACTTGGCGTGCAGAAAGCGGTAAATTGCTCAGGCTGCCTAAAACCTGTAATCCTTAAACGAACTCTTGACGAATCCGAGTTTGTACGTGGCTTTGAGGAGCACGCTCTTCCTGTTGGTCTTTCGAGCGACCGGGGGGATCGTTATCAGCTCCGGAACCGATATACAGATCAATGCACGGCGTCCACTGTATCTTAGGCTCGATACAACTATTCCGTTGCGCCTCGCATGGGGCTGCGATCCATCGCGTTGCTCGTACACGATGTGAGACCTGGGCAGAAGGGAGCAATGATCTCTCTGGGCTCCAATCCGCAATGCGCGCTTGAGCGCTCTCTTTTCTTTTCTCTCTTTCTTTTCTATTTCTCTCTTTTCTTTTTTCTTTCTGAACTCCCCACTTGGGGGAACATTTTCTGGAATCTGGGGGCGAGGGCTAACACCAAAGTGCTCATCCTCTCTTTGTACCTGTAGCTGAAAATGAACAAATGCATGCAATGCAAATGCCATGATTGCTGTTTTCTTTTTTCTTATGATGAATGATGAGTTTCTTATTTCCTTTGTCTATGTCGGATGAATGCATGATCTTCTACTGTTCTTATATGCTTGATGAATGCAATGATTTTCCTTTTCTTCTCTTGTCTGTACGCAATGCATGATTTTCTTTTTCTTTTGCTTATGCATGATTTTCTCCTGTTCTTATATGTCTTTTTCTCTTTCTCTAGCTTCTCTTCTTTCTTTTTCTTTCTTTTCTTTTCTTTTCTCTTTTCTTTTCTTTTTGTTTCTCTCTTTCTTTTCTTTTCTTTTCTTTTCTGTTTCTTTTTTTCTTCTGAACTCTCCCAACTTGGGGGAGCATTTTCTGGAATATGGGGCGAGGGCTAACACCGAAGTGCTCATCCTCTCTTTGTACTTGCAGCTGAAAATGAACAAATGCATGCAATGCAAATGTCATGATTGCTGTTTTCTTTTGCAAACGTCTGAATTTCTTTTTTTGTCTTGCTCTTTTTATGAAGTGCTGGTATGCAAATGCAAAATTTTGGTATGTAATGCTCTTGCGTTTTGATGAAATGGCAGATGACATGCAATGGAAAACTTTTTCTTCTTTGCCTTTTTCTATGAAATGGGAATGTTATAAAATGATGAATAACATGAAATGATGAATGACATGGGATGTTTTAGCTTTTTTTCTTCTATGAGATGCAAGTATTGATGTGATGCAACTGTATTGCTTTGATGTTTGAATGCAAATGTATGCGGTGATTGATGCTTTGATGAATGAAATGCTCCTGTTCTAACTTCTGTTTGTTTCTTTTTGCTTCTTCTATGAAATGCAAACATTAATATGATGCAATGCTCTGATGTTTGATGCAATGATTCTTGTTCTTTTTTCTTTTATGGAAATGCTAACGTTAATATGATGCATATGCACTGTTTTAATGTTTGATGATTGAATGACAAAGGAATGCTTGTGAAATGATGAATGATATGGAATGCTGGATGACAGGGAATGTTTCTGTTCTTTTTGTCGCTTGTTTGGAGTTTGCAAGTGAGAGTCAACACCGGATGTGCTAATGAAAAAGCAATGAATGAGAAGACATGAAATGAGTATCGCCTGGGATCAAGGGAGTAGCTTTGAATTACGGACACAAAGGTCTGGTTTATGGGTCAACATATGTCTGTATTGATCTAATGGTTTGAAGAATTTTGATGATGCAATGGCGCATGCAATGATTAGTATCTTGTGGAATGGTGAATGACATGGAATGCTTTTGTATTGCTTTTGTGGTTTCTTTTCTTTGTTTTCTTTTGCTTTCTTTGCTTTCTCTATGGGATATCTGATGCGAAATGTAATGCTCTAATGATGAATGACATGCAATGACTTTGTTCTTTTCCTTTTTATGAAGTGCGAACATTAATATGATGCCAATGCAATGAAAAGATTTCTGCTTTTTCTTCTTTAATATTTTCCTCTATGAAACGCAAGTATTAATATGGTGCAACTTGTAACACCCCAAAAATGATTAGATATTTATTTAGTCATTTGTTTAATTAATTAATTAATGGATTTAATTAATTGGGGAATAAGTGTAGAAAATAATATTGGAATGAAAATATATTATTTTATGGACCTATCCTAATGTTGGAATTAATAGGAATAATAATATTAGAGAGGGGTGTGGATAATAGTAATAAGGCTTAAGTTGGAGGAGAGCCCATGACCCATGTCCATGGGTTAGGCGCCTAGACTAGATGGGAGTTAGGGTTGGCTTGTCATTAGCACAAACCCTAAGGCAAACATAGAAGGGAGTTGCGAATAGAGAGAAGAGAAAAGAGGGAAGAATTCATCGCCTCCCAAGAGGAAAAAGAGAAGAAGGTTCGCGAGTTCAAGAGGAGGGAGGAGCCTTGTTGCTGAATTTTGTTGGTGACTTGCTCAAGGGGGCGTTGGTGTTCATCAAAATTTAAGGTAAGGGTGGGTTTTAACACTAATAATGGGTTATGATGGGGGTATATGGGTAGTTAGGGTTTGGTTGGATTATTTGCGATGTTGGATTGAAATTGATGATGGTGCGATGTTGCTATTGTTGTTATTTCGCATGAAGTGTTGTTATTGAGTCTTCAATGGTGTTTGTCTTTATGTGATGATTGATTTTGATGATATATGATGTTGATGATGATTCTTGATAATGGCGGGTGGGTTGTGGTTGTGGATCATATCGTGATGTGGATTCGTTAAAAATCTGGTTTCTAGTGGTTGTTGTGCAAAGAGGGAATTGATGTGCTGAAATTTCGTTTTGAAGCCGTTTTGATAGGTGTCCAGGATTTCTGTGATTGTGACTTCATTATTGGCCCGAATTGCGTGGGGTTTGTTTCATTGGGAAGTAGACACGATTTCCTTCACTTTAGGCACTGGTTTCGCTAAATTTGAGTCAGTATAACTGGAGAAAACATTTTTACAAAATGGGTAAAAGAATATGAAAAACTGCATGAAACCGTATGGGTATAGGTTCAATGTTTTGTTCATAACTCTTTCCACCGAACTCGGTTTCGGATGATTTTTATCTCATTATAAACCAGACTCACGGGGCTTCAATTTAGACACGGATTTCGTTTCATTTGGTTGAGAATTCAAAGAGAAAATTGGGTTACAATTTAGCTAACAGAAGCTGTCGAACTTCTGTACCCTGAGAGGTATTTTGCAAACTGTACTATTTGGGTACCTAAGAAAATAAATAAAAATTATTTCTAGAAACTAGACATCTCAAGCTTTCCAGAGGATATTCGTTTGCAAAATTCCGACATCGTTTGATATGCTAAATTAATTGTCGGAGTTCGTGCACAGTTGCTGAGAAATACTGCTCCTTAGCTGTTTAGTAAAATGGTCGAACGAATAGGATGTTGTGCTGGTTATTGTCGCTGCTCTTGTGTCCTGTGTGTGGGCGCGCCTAGTGCGTAAGTTCAGGCATTGTCTAGTGGTGTTGTGCACCAATTTGTGGTGTTGCGTGTGTCTGTCGTGCTGGTGTTGTCCGGTGGTGCTGTGCGCCAATTTCTGTGCTGTGTGTGTGTTTTGGTTGTGCGCGCTGTTTGGCGTGATGTGTACAGGTTATATGTGGCAGCTGTGATGCTGTAAACAGGTGAGAGTTACGAGGTAGCTGTGATGCTACGACACGTGGTATTTCTGTGTGATAATAATTTTGGTGGTATGGTATTTATTAATTAAATGCTCCGAGTATGTGTATCTATGCATGAATCATGAGTCGCATTGTCATATGCATCTTCGAGGTAGCTGTGATGCTAGAACACGTGATTATTTTGGTGGTATGCCCGTCGTGGCCTTTTACGAGATCGGTACCGCATGCATATGCCCAGAGGGGTTGCATTGTTGCATAGTCCATATATATATATATATATATATATATATATATATATATATATATATATATATCTATATATATATATATATATATCTATATATATATATATATATATATATATATATATATATGTAACGTGTTTTGGTGTTCCGTTCTGATGGAATTTGTGTCTTGTGTGGTGCTATGATGTATTGATTTTCGAGGTAGCTATGATGCTACAACACGTGGTATATTTATGAAATGATTTGTAATGAGATATGATGGTATAGCTATGATGTGTTGACTTTCTGTGTTCCCGTGATTTACCCGCTGCTTATATACTGCTATCATTAACTTATTATTTCTGTTAAGCTCACCCCTTCTGCTTGGAATGTTGCTCTTATGTGGCAACGCTGCAGGTGATCGTTAGAACTCGTGGAGGATTGCTAGGTGTAGTTTCCTTCTCGTTGGGTCTGTGTCAGCTCTGATGCGTAGCACCGGGGAGGGTCTTAGTTACCGTTGTCAAACTATTATTATTTATTTTTGGAGTTTTGGTTTGATGTTTAATTATTTTTGAAGATGTTAAATGAGTTTATGATTCCGCTGCTTAGAGATTTATTAACTATATTTTTGAGGATTTAATTTAAATCAATTTGGAGTTTTTATGTGGTGAAAAATGTAGCGCCCTCGTGGTGATTCTGATAATTGCGTGTTTATTTATAATTAGTAAAAGGGGGTGTTACACAACTGACGTGGAACGTTTTTCTTTTGCTATGTGATGAGTGCACAAAATGTGAAGATGCAAATGTAATTCTTCGATGCATATGCCATAATGAATAGATTGAAATGCCTAGGTGCATGAGGTAAACATTTTGTGAAGATGAGATGCGAGACTTTGAATGCAAGGAATTGAGATGACCATTGCCCATTCTGTTGAAAATTTGAATTTGATTCAAACTCTGGTGTTCTCAAGGTTTTTATTTACAAACAACCTCACTTTTTCTCTTTCTTTCCATGATGACTGAATTTTAGATATCACGTAAACAACTTGTGTTCTTTCTTTTGAAGCATTGTCTAGTAAGCATGCATAGGAGTGCAAATGTGAATGAATGAGTCAGTTAACCTGGAATTGGTTTAGGACATGGACATTTATGGCAAGTGAAGGAATGACGGACATGGCTATTGCCGAAGCTTGTGAGGGATCAAGAGATACAAGATTGCCCCAATTCAGGTCTTTGACGAGTGAATAACTTGCCCCTGTCTAGTGGTGACAACAACTAGGGGTGTAGGAGATGATGAATTGGGAACGCTTCGGCTCTTGGGATGAAAGCTGGAATGAAAGGGGTTTTGCTTCAACCCACAGAATTCGATGTTGCCCCAGTCATAACAAGGACAAAGCTGTCCCAATCAGAATGACAAGGTCTTGTTTAGGATAGTGAGTCGAGAGATTGCCCCGGTGAGGTTTTTATGGGAATGAATGAGGTGAAGGAATGGGAATGCACTTTCCCCACTTTGGAATGACATTGACAACTGGAGTGACATGGGATGGGCATTGAACAGACTTTCCCAAGACTAGGGTGTGTGGGTGGTGAAGAGAATGCCCCAACTTTTGGGTCTGAGTGGTATTCTCAGTGCAAATCTTTGGTTCTCTACTGATGTCTTGACTTTTGGTGCGAAAGAATCCTTACCTGGTGATCACTAAACCTTGTTTTAATGCATCTTGAATGTGTTTTGGAGTGCAAGTCCCTCTTTTTTATTTTGTCAGCTTTCTTTTTCTGACTGTTCGTTTTTGTTTCCTCAATTCTCTTTTTTTGAGGGTTTATTCTTTCTTGATCAGCTTTCTTTTTTCTGATCGTTTGTTTTTCTTTTGAGCAAACACCTTGTACATAGATAAGCTTGTTCGTCCTAAGATTAGAATTTGAGAGAACAAAAGCAACCGGTCATTGATCGGAATGGACTTTTCGGGATTGTGGTGTTTTGTGGAGGAAGGAGGGTTAGGCTTAATGAAGTGTTTGAGGCTAATGGGAGGATGAGTTTTGTTCGGCGTTGATTGACGGTTAATGGTCTATGAGGAAAATGGTTATTGGGCTTGTTTGGGCTCTGTTAAAGCAAATTCGTGTCTCATGGTAGAATGACTAAGGGGTTTGATGTTGAGGCCAAAGGAAGTGTTTGAAGGTTTATGGAACCAGGTGTTGGAATGATGAAGTGTTTGAAGGTTTATTTAAACAAGGATCTCTTGTATTTTGTGGTAACATGTACCAGCTCACCACTTACATTTCTTTTGTATTTTCTTTTGTTTTGGGATTTTCATTTTTGAATCCCCTTTTTTTTGATTTTCTCTTTTTCCCTTTTTTTTTTCTTCTTTTTTTTGTTTTATGATTCTTTTCCTTCTTTGACTCGGGTGAGCTGATAAAAAGTGATGCACTATTTTTTTGTTTGGGGTGATCCTTGCCTAGGGTGATCTTTGGATTTTGGTTTTTCTTGGCTCAAGGTAGGTAGGAAAGTGACTTTCTGGGATTTTGGGGTTTTTGAGGAGATGGCCAAACTTCATTTCAAATCCCGGTTGCTTATTTCTATAAGACTTAACTTTAGAACAATAATTTATCTATCTTCATGTGTTTGCTCTTTTTTCCTTTTTTGTGCCCTAATTTTGCCTGGACCGCTCTTTGCGAGTTTTCAGTCCACCGGGCGCTCCTTTTTTGCCTAGGCCGCCCTTTGCGGGTTTTCAACCTAGCGAGCTTGTTTTCTTGTTTATTAGATTATTATTATTATTTTATTTTTTGAGAGACTTGCACTGAAGGAATATGATATTAATCACGGGGAATTAACGATCACAGACTTGCCCCAGCATGGAGGACTTAAAGCATTAGAATGAACCAAAAGTCAAATACGCACTGATGGGGAGAATATGCACTTTATGGGTGGACGGGGCGGGACTAGACTTGGACCGGAAACTGTGGTAAGGAAGGAAAACCAACAGACTCAAACAAGAGAATGTACTCATAGCATGCACGCTCATTAGAAGAATGCTTCACAGAGAGTTAACATCAGTTAAAAATTTGTTTTTTCTTTGATACACTATTTCGGTCTTTTGTCATAGAATGGATGGGATGCAGTGCTTTTGAAAGAAATGCAAATGAGCTATTGATTTGAAAAACTGAGTGCCTTGGAACACCTTGAGTTTGCAAATGAGTGAGGGTAAACTTTTCCAAAAAGGAAAGATTACTTTGCAAGAACATCTCATCTCTCATCACAACATTTTTGTTGTATGCAATGCATGGATGAAAACATTATGATGTATACATGATGAAAATGAAAGCATATTCACTTGAAAAGTGTGATTATTCTAAAAGTTTTTTTTTATGCAAGACGGAATATGAAATGCCAATGCATCCTTGGATGATGAATGATGCAAGAATGCTGCTTCTTTTCAAAATGATTTTTACAGAGGCAAGACAAGATATGAAATGCTGATGCCCCCTTTTTCTTTCGAATGGTGAAAGATGCAGGAATGATGCTTTTCTCTAAATGATGATGATTTTTTTTAGAGGCAAGACAAGGTATGAAACGCCAATGCCCCTTCCTTTTTTGAAAGATGCATGTATGGAGGAATGATGTATTTGAACCAAAGTGATGAGGTTAATGAAATGGTGCATTAATGCTATATTTTGAATAAATTTGATGATGATTTTTACTCCTGATTATGAATGAGATGCTTTCTTGTTTTCATTTTTCATTTTTTTTTTGTGCAATGAAATGCATGATACTCACAATGATTTTCTTTTTTTGTTTTTTAGTTTTGGAACATGATTTTGAAAATTATTTGGAGATGCAAATGATTTATTGGAAAAAAAGGTTTTAGAAAAATGTGCTTGACGGGGTATGACCCGCTCCTACGTATCCCCATTGTAATGAGGAATCAAAGCTTACGTAGTTCTACTGGTCTTTTTTGAAATAATGCTCATGCATGAATGCCATGTTTTGGATTAACTCGGCGAGGATTTTTTTTTGCATGATTATAAACGAAATGCTTATACTATGCAGATGATAATTGTTTTTTGTTTTACCTTTATGTAATGAAAGGGAATGCAAGATGAATGGTTTTTTTTTTTCAAAATTGGAATTTTATGCAATGCAAATGATGCGATAATGCAGTAATGCAATGATGCTTTTTTTTGTGTTTTTGCAAAAAGAGGATATTTACAGGTGGTGATTTGAAAATTTTTACACTATATGCCACCTCATATAGGCGAAAAGGAAAAGCATATCTTTTTTGATTTTCGAAAATTCCGAAGGAAAAATTGATTGAAGTGAATGCAACGATGCAGCACACAATTTTGAAAGCCCTTGTGACCTAAAAGGGGGTAGAACCTATGATCTAAGGTGTTTTAGGGATAATCTTCTCATGTAGCTCTATTCACACCCTCACAAAGGTCATCAGAGCCACAGTCCCTCTCATGAAAATCCCCGTAAATGCAGCAAACTGCTAGATACGAAGCATCATGAAAGAGCACAACTCTGATTGAAACTTTCGTGAGTAGCCAAACGGACAAAGGTCCTGATGGGCTCCCATTACTCGAATCCACTCATCCTAAGGTATCCTAACAGACCTGGGTTATGGTCTCCTTCTCTAATCGTATAATCTCAAGGTACAAGTGTGTGTGTGCGAAGGGCATTTCCTTAAAAACTACCCCACCTGTAACACCCCTGTATTTCTTTAACAAAGAAATACCTAAATATACAATTTGGTATAAATCAGAGTATAAAAATTCCTGTTTAGATATACATCTTTACAAGAAACAGCGGAAACTATAAAAATACAATTAGTACAAGCTCGAGTCATACGACCGAATACAGAGACAACTACAGGAGAACATGGACAACTATCAAAGAATCAATCTTCAGTCTTCTCCTTGAACCCGACAACCAACTGTGCCGCCTGCTGTCCTTATAACCTGTTCTCTGTAAAAACAACAAATATGGATTGGGTGAGACAACTTGTCTCAGTGAGTCCTACCGTGCCCCCTCACTGACACTCGGTTCAATTTATTAAACCGTTACAACAAAAGCTGACCTAACAATGTCTTATTCATTAATCGAAATGCCTCGCACTTCGTGAGTTTAGTTAACACGTACCGACTGCAATCCAGTGCTAATCCCGGTAACCGTGTGTTCAACTTATTAAACCGTTATCAAAAATTATTAGCTACCACGAGCTTATAATCGAAATGCCAAGCAAATCGTGTTCAGTAAGAAGTCTTATTTTTATAACCATAAACCGACTGCAATCCGTGCTAATCCCGGCAGCTTTTAAGAAGTCTTTTAACACCATAGCTTAACCGACTGCAATCCGTGCTAATCCCGGTAGCTATATCCTTTAACATAAGCCGACTGCAATCCATGCTAATCCCGGCAACCCGTGAGTTGACCACGCCAAAACACATTCAGGGCCTAGGTAAGGGGTCATGACTACCCTCCCTAGTATGCTACTTGTCGGATCGTCACCCAACGCGATATAAGTATTACAATACACATCGATTCTCGAGAGTTAGATAATATATATCTATTTGATCACCAAAGGATCTATCACATATGTTTATTTGAGAATTTATATCTTTTTTATCACCAAAGGATCGTTCACATAATTCTTTAGATAATTTATATCTTTCGATCTATAACCCGTTTTGAGGAATTCTTAAGTTAGACCTCCGGCATTATAATCTTGTTATAACATATTACTGACTTATAACCCGTTTTGATGAATAATATAAAACATCCGGCATTATAATCATAATCAATTGACATATATAACATATACATATTCATTAGTCATCAGCCGATGTTCTCACACACGCACTATGGTTTTCGTTCTCGATCAAATAGGTTTTCGAAACTCTTTTCCAAAAACATGAGTTGAATGATTTCAAAATAGTGATTTCAGTAGGTTAACAACCTTAAAATTAATTAGGAAGAGATTAGAAAAGGTTCGGGATTGAACGGAGCGTTGAACGAGAAAAACAGAATTACGCATCAAAAGGGGTCACAGTGGCGCGCGACGCGCAACCCACGCGTGACTGGCGCGCGACTTGATAGAAGCGCAGCCCAGAATTACGCGCGGCGCGCGACTCCCGCGTGAACGGCGCGCGAGTGGACAGAACCAATTTCCAGAATGGCGCGCGGCGCGCGACTCGTGCGCGAGTTATGCGCCAGTGGACAAAACCACCAGTCTGATGCCCAACTCGCAATTTTCTCACTTTCGTTCTCCGTTCGCTCTCGATTCGATTCCTAATTTCCGTTCCACCTGAAACCCAAAAAATTGGCAATATTCCAGAGTACATTTCAAATGCAAAATCGTGTCAAAAATCATTTCAATTCGCTTATGATTTTCAAGACCGTAAAATGTCAATTTTTTCCGAAACTCAGAATTTGTTTCAAACACCTTAAAGACTCGGTTTCGGATGATTTTTATCTCATTATAAACCAGACTCACGGGGCTTCAATTTAGACACGGATTTCGTTTCATTTGGTTGAGAATTCAAAGAGAAAATTGGGTTACAATTTAGCTAACAGAAGCTGTCGAACTTCTGTACCCTGAGAGGTATTTTGCAAACTGTACTATTTGGGTACCTAAGAAAATAAATAAAAATTATTTCTAGAAACTAGACATCTCAAGCTTTCTAGAGGATATTCGTTTGCAAAATTCCGACATCGTTTGATATGCTAAATTAATTGTCGGAGTTCGTGCACAGTTGCTGAGAAATACTGCTCCTTAGCTGTTTAGTAAAATGGTCGAACGAATAGGATGTTGTGCTGGTTATTGTCGCTGCTCTTGTGTCCTGTGTGTGGGCGCGCCTAGTGCGTAAGTTCAGGCATTGTCTAGTGGTGTTGTGCACCAATTTGTGGTGTTGCGTGTGTCTGTCGTGCTGGTGTTGTCCGGTGGTGCTGTGCGCCAATTTCTGTGCTGTGTGTGTTTTGGTTGTGCGCGCTGTTTGGCGTGATGTGTACAGGTGATATGTGGCAGCTGTGATGCTGTAAACAGGTGAGAGTTACGAGGTAGCTGTGATGCTACGACACGTGGTATTTCTGTGTGATAATAATTTTGGTGGTATGGTATTTATTAATTAAATGCTCCGAGTATGTGTATCTATGCATGAATCATGAGTCGCATTGTCATATGCATCTTCGAGGTAGCTGTGATGCTAGAACACGTGATTATTTTGGTGGTATGCCCGTCGTGGCCTTTTACGAGATCGGTACCGCATGCATATGCCCAGAGGGGTTGCATTGTTGCATAGTCCATATATATATATATATATATATATATATATATATATATATATATATATATATATATATATATATATATGTAACGTGTTTTGGTGTTCCGTTCTGATGGAATTTGTGTCTTGTGTGGTGCTATGATGTATTGATTTTCGAGGTAGCTATGATGCTACAACACGTGGTATATTTATGAAATGATTTGTAATGAGATATGATGGTATAGCTATGATGTGTTGACTTTCTGTGTTCCCGTGATTTACCCGCTGCTTATATACTGCTATCATTAACTTATTATTTCTGTTAAGCTCACCCCTTCTGCTTGGAATGTTGCTCTTATGTGGCAACGCTGCAGGTGATCGTTAGCACTCGTGGAGGATTGCTAGGTGTAGTTTCCTTCTCGTTGGGTCTGTGTCAGCTCTGATGCGTAGCACCGGGGAGGGTCTTAGTTACCGTTGTCAAACTATTATTATTTATTTTTGGAGTTTTGGTTTAATGTTTAATTATTTTTGAAGATGTTAAATGAGTTTATGATTCCGCTGCTTAGAGATTTATTAACTATATTTTTGAGGATTTAATTTAAATCAATTTGGAGTTTTTATGTGGTGAAAAATGTAGCGCCCTCGTGGTGACTCTGATAATTGCGTGTTTATTTATAATTAGTAAAAGGGGGTGTTACACAACTGACGTGGAACGTTTTTCTTTTGCTATGTGATGAGTGCACAAAATGTGAAGATGCAAATGTAATTCTTCGATGCATATGCCATAATGAATAGATTGAAATGCCTAGGTGCATGAGGTAAACATTTTGTGAAGATGAGATGTGAGACTTTGAATGCAAGGAATTGAGATGACCATTGCCCATTCTGTTGAAAATTTGAATTTGATTCAAACTCTGGTGTTCTCAAGGTTTTTATTTACAAACAACCTCACTTTTTCTCTTTCTTTCCATGATGACTGAATTTTAGATATCACGTAAACAACTTGTGTTCTTTCTTTTGAAGCATTGTCTAGTAAGCATGCATAGGAGTGCAAATGTGAATGAATGAGTCAGTTAACCTGGAATTGGTTTAGGACATGGACATTTATGGCAAGTGAAGGAATGACGGACATGGCTATTGCCGAAGCTTGTGAGGGATCAAGAGATACAAGATTGCCCCAATTCAGGTCTTTGACGAGTGAATAACTTGCCCCTGTCTAGTGGTGACAACAACTAGGGGTGTAGGAGATGATGAATTGGGAACGCTTCGGCTCTTGGGATGAAAGCTGGAATGAAAGGGGTTTTGCTTCAACCCACAGAATTCGATGTTGCCCCAGTCATAACAAGGACAAAGCTGTCCCAATCAGAATGACAAGGTCTTGTTTAGGATAGTGAGTCGAGAGATTGCCCCGGTGAGGTTTTTATGGGAATGAATGAGGTGAAGGAATGGGAATGCACTTTCCCCACTTTGGAATGACATTGACAACTGGAGTGACATGGGATGGGCATTGAACAGACTTTCCCAAGACTAGGGTGTGTGGGTGGTGAAGAGAATGCCCCAACTTTTGGGTCTGAGTGGTATTCTCAGTGCAAATCTTTGGTTCTCTACTGATGTCTTGACTTTTGGTGCGAAAGAATCCTTACCTGGTGATCACTAAACCTTGTTTTAATGCATCTTGAATGTGTTTTGGAGTGCAAGTCCCTCTTTTTTATTTTGTCAGCTTTCTTTTTCTGACTGTTCGTTTTTGTTTCCACAATTCTCTTTTTTTGAGGGTTTATTCTTTCTTGATCAGCTTTCTTTTTTCTGATCGTTTGTTTTTCTTTTGAGCAAACACCTTGTACATAGATAAGCTTGTTCGTCCTAAGATTAGAATTTGAGAGAACAAAAGCAACCGGTCATTGATCGGAATGGACTTTTCGGGATTGTGGTGTTTTGTGGAGGAAGGAGGGTTAGGCTTAATGAAGTGTTTGAGGCTAATGGGAGGATGAGTTTTGTTCGGCGTTGATTGACGGTTAATGGTCTATGAGGAAAATGGTTATTGGGCTTGTTTGGGCTCTGTTAAAGCAAATTCGTGTCTCATGGTAGAATGACTAAGGGGTTTGATGTTGAGGCCAAAGGAAGTGTTTGAAGGTTTATGGAACCAGGTGTTGGAATGATGAAGTGTTTGAAGGTTTATTTAGACAAGGATCTCTTGTATTTTGTGGTAACATGTACCAGCTCACCACTTACATTTCTTTTGTATTTTCTTTTGTTTTGGGATTTTCATTTTTGAATCCCCTTTTTTTTGATTTTCTCTTTTTCCCTTTTTTTTTTTTGTTTTATGATTCTTTTCCTTCTTTGACTCGGGTGAGCTGATAAAAAGTGATGCACTATTTTTTTGTTTGGGGTGATCCTTGCCTAGGGTGATCTTTGGATTTTGGTTTTTCTTGGCTCAAGGTAGGTAGGAAAGTGACTTTCTGGGATTTTGGGGTTTTTGAGGAGATGGCCAAACTTCATTTCAAATCCCGATTGCTTATTTCTATAAGACTTAACTTTAGAACAATAATTTATCTATCTTCATGTGTTTGCTCTTTTTTCCTTTTTTGTGCCCTAATTTTGCCTGGACCGCTCTTTGCGAGTTTTCAGTCCACCGGGCGCTCCTTTTTTGCCTAGGCCGCCCTTTGCGGGTTTTCAACCTAGCGAGCTTGTTTTCTTGTTTATTAGATTATTATTATTATTTTATTTTTTGAGAGACTTGCACTGAAGGAATATGATATTAATCACGGGGAATTAACGATCACAGACTTGCCCCAGCATGGAGGACTTAAAGCATTAGAATGAACCAAAAGTCAAATACGCACTGATGGGGAGAATATGCACTTTTTGGGTGGACGGGGCGGGACTAGACTTGGACCGGAAACTGTGGTAAGGGAGGAAAACCAACAGACTCAAACAAGAGAATGTACTCATAGCATGCACGCTCATTAGAAGAATGCTTCACAGAGAGTTAACATCTGTTAAAAATTTGTTTTTTCTTTGATACACTATTTCGGTCTTTTGTCATAGAATGGATGGGATGCAGTGCTTTTGAAAGAAATGCAAATGAGCTATTGATTTGAAAAACTGAGTGCCTTGGAACACCTTGAGTTTGCAAATGAGTGAGGGTAAACTTTTCCAAAAAGGAAAGATTACTTTGCAAGAACATCTCGTCTCTCATCACAACATTTTTGTTGTATGCAATGCATGGATGAAAACATTATGATGTATACATGATGAAAATGAAAGCATATTCACTTGAAAAGTGTGATTATTCTAAAAGTTTTTTTTTATGCAAGACGGAATATGAAATGCGAATGCATCCTTGGATGATGAATGATGCAAGAATGCTGCTTCTTTTCAAAATGATTTTTACAGAGGCAAGACAAGATATGAAATGCTGATGCCCCCTTTTTCTTTCGAATGGTGAAAGATGCAGGAATGATGCTTTTCTCTAAATGATGATGATTTTTTTTAGAGGCAAGACAAGGTATGAAACGCCAATGCCCCTTCCTTTTTTGAAAGATGCATGTATGGAGGAATGATGTATTTGAACCAAAGTGACGAGGTTAATGAAATGGTGCATTAATGCTATATTTTGAATAAATTTGATGATGATTTTTACTCCTGATTATGAATGAGATGCTTTCTTGTTTTCATTTTTCATTTTTTTTTTGTGCAATGAAATGCATGATACTCACAATGATTTTCTTTTTTTGTTTTTTAGTTTTGGAACATGATTTTGAAAATTATTTGGAGATGCAAATGATTTATTGGAAAAAAAGGTTTTAGAAAAATGTGCTTGACGGGGTATGACCCGCTCCTACGTATCCCCATTGTAATGAGGAATCAAAGCTTACGTAGTTCTACTGGTCTTTTTTGAAATAATGCTCATGCATGAATGCCATGTTTTGGATTAACTCGGCGAGGATTTTTTTTTGCATGATTATAAACGAAATGCTTATACTATGCAGATGATAATTGTTTTTTGTTTTACCTTTATGTAATGAAAGGGAATGCAAGATGAATGGTTTTTTTTTTCAAAATTGGAATTTTATGCAATGCAAATGATGCGATAATGCAGTGATGCAATGATGCTTTTTTTTGTGTTTTTGCAAAAAGAGGATATTTACAGGTGGTGATTTGAAAATTTTTACACTATATGCCACCTCATATAGGCGAAAAGGAAAAGCATATCTTTTTTGATTTTCGAAAATTCCGAAGGAAAAATTGATTGAAGTGAATGCAACGATGCAGCACACAATTTGGAAAGCCCTTGTGACCTAAAAGGGGGTAGAACCTATGATCTAAGGTGTTTTAGGGATAATCTTCTCATGTAGCTCTATTCACACCCTCACAAAGGTCATCAGAGCCACAGTCCCTCTCATGAAAATCCCCGTAAATGCAGCAAACTGCTAGATACGAAGCATCATGAAAGAGCACAACTCTGATTGAAACTTTCGTGAGTAGCCAAACGGACAAAGGTCCTGATGGGCTCCCATTACTCGAATCCACTCATCCTAAGGTATCCTAACAGACCTGGGTTATGGTCTCCTTCTCTAATCGTATAATCTCAAGGTACAAGTGTGTGTGTGCGAAGGGCATTTCCTTAAAAACTACCCCACCTGTAACACCCCTGTATTTCTTTAACAAAGAAATACCTAAATATACAATTTGGTATAAATCAGAGTATAAAAATTCCTGTTTAGATATACATCTTTACAAGAAACAGCGGAAACTATAAAAATACAATTAGTACAAGCTCGAGTCATACGACCGAATACAGGGACAACTACAGGAGAACATGGACAACTATCAAAGAATCAATCTTCAGTCTTCTCCTTGAACCCGACAACCAACTGTGCCGCCTGCTGTCCTTATAACCTGTTCTCTGTAAAAACAACAAATATGGATTGGGTGAGACAACTTGTCTCAGTGAGTCCTACCGTGCCCCCTCACTGACACTCGGTTCAATTTATTAAACCGTTACAACAAAAGCTGACATAACAATGTTTTATTCATTAATCGAAATGCCTCGCACTTCGTGAGTTTAGTTAACACGTACCGACTGCAATCCAGTGCTAATCCCGGTAACCGTGTGTTCAACTTATTAAACCGTTATCAAAAATTATTAGCTACCACGAGCTTATAATCGAAATGCCAAGCAAATCGTGTTCAGTAAGAAGTCTTATTTTTATAACCATAAACCGACTGCAATCCGTGCTAATCCCGGCAGCTTTTAAGAAGTCTTTTAACACCATAGCTTAACCGACTGCAATCCGTGCTAATCCCGGTAGCTATATCCTTTAACATAAGCCGACTGCAATCCATGCTAATCCCGGCAACCCGTGAGTTGACCACGCCAAAACACATTCAGGGCCTAGGTAAGGGGTCATGACTACCCTCCCTAGTATGCTACTTGTCGGATCGTCACCCAACGCGATATAAGTATTACAATACACATCGATTCTCGAGAGTTAGATAATATATATCTATTTGATCACCAAAGGATCTATCACATATGTTTATTTGAGAATTTATATCTTTTTTATCACCAAAGGATCGTTCACATAATTCTTTAGATAATTTATATCTTTCGATCTATAACCCGTTTTGAGGAATTCTTAAGTTAGACCTCCGGCATTATAATCTTGTTATAACATATTACTGACTTATAACCCGTTTTGATGAATAATATAAAACATCCGGCATTATAATCATAATCAATTGACATATATAACATATACATATTCAGTAGTCATCAGCCGATGTTCTCACACACGCACTATGGTTTTCGTTCTCGATCAAATAGGTTTTCGAAACTCTTTTTCAAAAACATGAGTTGAATGATTTCAAAATAGTGATTTCAGTAGGTTAACAACCTTAAAATTAATTAGGAAGAGATTAGAAAAGGTTCGGGATTGAACGGAGCGTTGAACGAGAAAAACGGAATTACGCATCAAAAGGGGTCACAGTGGCGCGCGACGCGCAACCCACGCGTGACTGGCGCGCGACTTGATAGAAGCGCAGCCCAAAATTACGCGCGGCGCGCGACTCCCGCGTGAACGGCGCGCGAGTGGACAGAACCAATTTCCAGAATGGCGCGCGGCGCGCGACTCGTGCGCGAGTTATGCGCCAGTGGACAAAACCACCAGTCTGATGCCCAACTCGCAATTTTCTCACTTTCGTTCTCCGTTCGCTCTCGATTCGATTCCTAATTTCCGTTCCACCTGAAACCCAAAAAATTGGCAATATTCCAGAGTACATTTCAAATGCAAAATCGTGTCAAAAATCATTTCAATTCGCTTATGATTTTCAAGACCGTAAAATGTCAATTTTTTCCGAAACTCAGAATTTGTTTCAAACACCTTAAAGACTCGGTTTCCAGTAAAATTTCAGAATATACCAAGGTTCAAAACATTCAATTTATTTCCCTAATCGTGAGTAGAACTCACCCGGTTGACGACCTCGCGAGAAAATCACGCCGGAGCACAAACGATCGGACAGAAATCAAGGAGACTACCGAACGAGCACCGAAAACCCCAACGAGGCCATAACATCAACATCTCCCTTGCTGAACTACTGCAACAGCAATTTCACTTGCTTGAATAATCTGAGGTGGCAACCCAAATGATAGATCCTCTTCCAAATTCAAATGGAGAACAAGCTTCTTGACTTGAAGATGCATTTAGAATTGTAGTTTTCCAGGATCAGAGTGAGAATTTGAAACAGAATTATCTTGGTCAAAACCTAACCAAAACTATTCAAATCTGTGCCCATTGTGAAGGTAATTATGTCTACTTTCTCATGGAGGAGGATTCACACGCATGCAATCATTATATTGGGAGATATTGCAGAAACAAGCTGGCTGGGTCAATATTGGGCCAGATTTACTACTAACTATTGCTGATTCAAAATTTCACTCATTACTCAATGGAACCCGATGGTTCTTGTGCTCATTTTGAAGGATTTCGTGTCTAGAATCCATAGGAACAAGAATCGCGAAAAGATGAGTAGTGTACAGAGAGATGTGATGAAAACATCGAAGATAGGCAATACGGGTTTACCCAGAGTTTCTGATCAGCTTGGTTATCATGCTCAATCACTTGTCACTACGATTTTGAGCTCCAATCACTGCACCAGTACCTCAGTTCTGCCCCTAAACTTCCATCTCTCCAATCAACTCCAAAATGTATGAAACCAGATCCCAAACAACCATTTTCTGGCTCAAGAGTCGAAACACCATGAAGGAACCCAACTTTCAATCATTTTCCCTCTTCTTTGCGATTTGGAGATAAGAATAAGGAGAAGCTTTCAGTGGAGGAAATCAGTATCAATGGGAAGGGAATTGAAAGAGGATTGTAATGGTGGAAGAATGATTTACATGCATTGAAGGTTTTTCTCTCCCTCACCACTTCTCACCTTCGCCCCTCACCCTCTCCCATGGCTTCTTTCCTTTCAGCTCTCAGCAACTGAATGTGTTGGTTAAAAAATAAAACAAGGGAGGATGTGGCTGGCTATAAGGTTCAGTTAGAATTTAATGAGGCGAATTTTACCATAATCCCCTTAATTCAATTCTTCCCAAACTATCAATCCCCCATGCGTAATCTCCTATCGTTAGCAATTTGATTAGCTAAAATACTTGGGTCGACTAACAACTATAGCCATGACCCCCTTAATAGATCGGTCCAATGATATTTAGTAAAATGACCATTTTACCCTTTGGCTTAAACTTCCTTTTTAGTCATGAAATGACCATAATTCGAGGGAAACACAATTATGTTGACAATTTCCTCGACTATTAATCACCGAGACACGACTAATTATTCTCACAAATAATTAATCGGTCTTAGGCATCATAGTACGAGTTTTTAAAACTTTGGGATGTTACACCACCTGCAAATGAAAATCCAGAACAGTCCAGACAATAGAAAGCAATAACATGTCGTCTACCCTAGGGTTCAACATCAATCAAATACAACTAATCTAGGGTGCCGACAACAATACTAATCTAGGGTGCCGACAACAATAGAAGTAACTATCTATTATTTTAAACAAAAGCAAACATAGAAGAAGAATGCATATGGATGCAGCATGCTTATGAAAAAGAGGAAGAATAGAGGCAAAACAAGATGTTCAAATCAATCCCACCAACCAACACACTTAATTAATTAGGCTTGACCCACTTTTGAAAAAAAATGTTTTTTTAGTCCCCAGTGAAGTCGCCAGCTGTTGCGCCCGAAAAAGTCCCCGAGGGAGAACCTTCCTCGTTCACAACTTTTCCTAAGACAATGAAGCCGCCACCAATATATATTAAGGAAAATATTAGGAAAACCTTTTTTGGAAAGCGATTGGTCTTGCGAAACTAGAGAATAGGGTTCGGGGGTCGGTTACGCGCGGGGAAGGTGTTAGCACCCCACACGTCCTCTCAACTGAGAGGGAACCTTTAATTAAATGTGTGGTTTTAGTGTGTTGACTTGAAAATATTTAATTTTGCCTCTCTACTTCTTATTGAAAAATTCTTAATGAAAATCTTTATTTATTATGAAAAAGGGGGAAAAATGGTTTTTTAGAAAAAAACGCTTGACGGGACATGGCCCGCTCCTACGTATCTCCCGGTGCGATGGAGAACTCAAAGCTACGTAGTTCTTCTTTGTCCTAAAAAAGGTTTTTGTTTTTTATCTTTTTAGTGAGTTTTCGAAATAGGGCAAGCATTTAGTGAATGATTAAACTAACCAAGGTTATGGGTAATCACCGCTAAGTACTCTTGAAAATGAGAGTCACTACCGCCGGTCAGACGAACAAAGGTTCTGATTGACTATTAGTAGCAACCCGTTTTTATTTGTTCTTTTGAAAGTGGTTTTTGAAAGAGATTGATTGGCACGAATGATCAAACTAACAAAGGTTATGAGTGATCATCGCTTGTTGTTCTTTTGGGAAAAAGACATCGCCACCAATGGCTAGACGAACAAAGGTTCTGATTAGCCACTAGCGAAGATGGGTTGAAAATGATTTTAGAAAGGAAAAGATTTTTGTTCTGAAAATGATTTTGGTTTGCCAAAGTGATTCTTTTCTTTCATGAAAATAACTCTTTTCTTTTGCTATGCAAATGCTAAAATTTTTATGAGTGCGCTTGACGAGAATGTGACTCGCTCCTACGTATCCCAAATGGGAATCAAAGCGACGTAGTTCTAACGAGCCTTAAAAATGAAAATCTTTTTGATGAGGTTTTAGAAAATGAAGAGCGTTCATAATGATCAAACTAACAATGGTTATGATGGATCATTACTAGTAACTCTCTTTGAAAATGCCTTTTGTAAATGCAAGCTTTCATGGTGATCAAACTAACAAAGGTTATGATGGATCACCGCTAATAACTTGTTTTGATTCTTTGATACTTAGAAAAATGCTTTTTGAAATTGGACGCGTTTATGATAATCAAACCAACAAAGGTTGTGATGGATTATCGCTAGTAGCTTGCTTTATGCTTGCGAAAATTCTTTTGAAATTGAGGCTTTCATGACAATCAAACCAACAAAGGTTGTGATGGATTGCCACTAATAACCATTTTTATGCCAGGTTGGTTTAGAAATGAAAACAATGAATGCAAGAAAGAATTGGTGGATTCAAGCATAACACAATCGGTGGAATCAAATCATTAAGCAACAATATTTGAATTCGCGAAGAAAAATCAAGTCTAAACTACACATAGTAGATCACAACGCATAGATAGGCAATGAAGGAACTTGAATTGGGCATTAAGCAAAAATACAAGAGTAGGCAAGATTGAACCTAAATGCACATCTAGTGGAAGATGCTAGGTGAGAACCATACTCAAATATTTCTACAAGACGCAAGGGAATCTAAATGCACATCTATTGGAAGATGCAATGTATGGAATTGACCTATCTAAGTGTTCATGATATTCTTATATGAGAGTGGACAATGAAATTGTTAGCTTAAGGAAAAGAGTTGCCTCAATCATGATCATAGGCGAGCATAAGCAAGCAAATTATTTAGCAACCAAAGTATCAAAGAATGTTGAATCACTTTGGTCAATCCTCACACTTAAGATTAAGTGCACAAGTGCACAAGTGTGAATCACCTTGCCAATCATCAACAAAAAACAAGTTTATTAAAGTAAACCCAAACCCTAATTTTTATGTTAAAACCTAGGAGCATACATACCCTAAATCAACTATTATTCATCCCCAAATCATGAAATAAACAAAAGCATTCAAGAACCCTAAACCTAGGCCTATGGCCGAATGTTATCATGATAAGCAAGCAAATTATTTAGCAACCAAAGTATCAAAGAATGTTGAATCACTTTGGTCAATCCTCACACTTAAGATTAAGTGCACAAGTGCACAAGTGTGAATCACCTTGCCAATCATCAACAAAAACAAGTTTATTGAAGTAAACCCAAACCCTAATTTTTATGTTAAAACCTAGGGACATACATACCCTAAATCAACTATTATTCATCCCCAAATCATGAAATAAACAAAAGCATTCAAGAACCCTAAACCTAGGCCCATGGCCGAATGTTATCATGCTTGAAATGGGTTTCTTATTTTGTGAAAATTATGCAAACATGAGTGAATATGCAAGGGAATGTGAGAAAACTAGTAAATCACATTTTTATGAGAGTATGCGAAATCAACATGCCATAAAACCACATTTTATTTCATGAAAGGCAAGGATTAAGATCAACACAAATCAATATTTATTAAAGGGTGAGAAGCACCATAAGCACCCAAGCCTCCCTATGTGCTTGTCAAAGTGCTTATGACACCTCTCACCAACAACAATCAACAATATGAGAATATGAAGATGATAGGATGAATTCTTTTTATTTTTTTTTGAGGAAATACTCAAAGATGATGCAAGGTTTTAAGGATTACCTTAGCTTTGAGCTAGAAAGTGAGATGAGAAGATGAAGCTAGACACAAAATCAACAAAACTCCAATATCCTTCAAAGAAGTATCTACTTGATGATGATGCTTGGACTTTGAGTGGGAAATGGGGGAGTATGTGAAAGAGGGATGCAAATGAGGTGAGTTGTTTGTTAGGGTTTTTTGGTGTAGGAGAAATGGGAAGGTTTCTTTGAGATGAAAGAAAAAAAACAAGAGGAAGTGAGGGAGAGGAGAGGTGCTACGGCCTTCTTCTTTCTTTTTTGGGGAGGAGAGAAGTGAGTTGTTCTTATTCAAATCCTTTGGAGGCCAAAGATCCAATGGGTTTAAGGTTGTGAGAGGGAAATAAAGAAATTAGTGTGTATTTAGTGGTGTAGAGAGAAAGAAGGTAAAAATATGTTGTGTATTGAATGTTATTGGATTCAAAGGTGTGCTTGTCATGATGAAAGGCTTTTTTGTGATGTGCACTTGATGGGGGCTGAAGTGAAGGGAGGCGTGGAGCATGAGGATGGAGTGAAGGAGGTGAAGAAATTAGTGTGTATTTAGTGGTGTAGAGAGAAGGAAGGTAAAAATATGTTGTGTATTGAATGTTATTGGACTCAAAGGTGTGCTTGTCATGATGAAAGGCTTTTTTGTGATGTGCACTTGATGGGGCTGAAGTGAGGGGAGGCGTGGAGCATGAGGGTGGAGTGAGGGAGGTTGTTTGCTTGTGAAATTGGTGCTTACTTTGGCCAAAAATGGATAAAAGCAAAAACACCTAAAAAGGAATTAGCCCTAATTCTAAAAATACAATAAGCATCCAATATTATTTTGTTATTCATTTTTTTATTTTGATTTCAGATTTCTATTATACATATTTTTGAGCCCTTTTGAAAGCGAGAGGAAAAAAACCGTTATAATTGACCAAAATACCCTTTTTGACGCTAAAACCCTAATTTGCCCGAAAAATGCGTTCCAACCTTAAAAATGATTTCAAGAACCTTGGAATGCCTTCTAGGATCCGAAATGCAGTGCATAAGGCTCTCCGCTCTTCAATTTATTTATTTTTGTGTGGAAATTAGGGTTTTGACCTAAGCCGGACAAAATTGGGGTATGACACACAG
This sequence comes from Astragalus membranaceus, assembly GCA_039519185.1. NCBI lineage: Eukaryota > Viridiplantae > Streptophyta > Magnoliopsida > Fabales > Fabaceae > Astragalus > Astragalus membranaceus. The sequence continues at coordinate 57,047,918 of CM076846.1, forward strand.
AAATGAGCAAAACAATGTTAGGTTCAGAAGCACACAAAATATGTATCAGCAAAATTGATAAACCACAAACCAAATGGCAATTACCTGCATAACAATATGAGGGTACAGAGTCTGTCCTTTCCGAATAGGTGGATCGAGAGTAATAACAAAGAAGGTATGTGGCTGATTAGACTACAGATGCACAATGCCAGTTGACAAATCCAGAGAAAAGCATCAATATCAATACATAGATGGATGACTAATAACACTATATTACTTGTTATTATGAAAACAAATATCAGTTAAATGAAAGCAAAGGAGTAGGAAATAAACCTTAGGAAGTAAAAATAGGCGAACCACACTGCTATACTGGATTTTGAAATCATTAGCCTGTCCTTGAAAGAGAGAGGGGTTAGGGTTTCGCGAGATTGAGGGAACCCAATTTCATCTTGAGAAATCTGAAGCAAGGTGGGGAAAAATGAATCGAATAGGGAGATGTGGAAGAGGGAACGGCGCGAGACTGAAAGGTAGCGAGAAGAGGGAAAGATTGAAGAAAGGTAGCGAGAAGAGGGAAAAGGGTTTTTTGTTAATGGGTAGCGAGAAGATTGAAGAAATGAATCGAAAAGGTTTTTTTTTTTACCAAAGCTAAAAGGGTTTTTTTGTTAACGGGTAAAGGGATTTTTTGCAATCTGGGGAGGTTTTTTATTTGCAAACAGCGGGGGTTTTAAACCTCCTCGAATTGAAACAAATTTTTTGACCCAGGCCACGGACGGTTCCTTTTTTAACACTAAACTAGGGGGGTTTAAAACCTCCGCAAAAAACCCCCCCCAATCTGTTCCGTTTTTTGTAGTGAGTTGTCAATATAGTCTACATGGAGAACAATTAGTGACAAGCCACGTAGAATTTTGAAGTAATTGATAAATATGAATGTACTTACGAATCCAAGTAAGGCGCTAGGTAAAACTAATTTGTTGCCTTTGTGTAGCCTTTCTTGGATGAAGGTGTCAATACGTGTTGAGCTATTTTCAGGAGTCAAAATATGCTCAGGGTCAATGAAATCATACAAATGGCTATTGCTCTTCAAGGTACTTTGGTGTTGTAGATACCTAAGACGTTATGATAAATGTTAATCATACAATCTAATTGTTAATTGTTAAATGGTTAACTAAAGTAGGTGTAAAACTCACTTACATCAACCATAATTGTACAACACTTATGAAGTGACTAAGTTACACAAGAAGGGGGGGTTAAATTGTGTGCCCTTTTAAAATTTAAGACCTGAAACCTTCTTAACAGAATGTTCTCAAGATAATCTTGGATATGAGAAGGTTAGTAACAATAGATAATCAACATAGAATACTAACTTCTCTAATGATGAAGGGCGGTTATGAATAAGAGCTAGTAAGAGATATGTTAGTTTTAACTTGAGTTTAAATCATAGATTATAAGTTCTTAGATAAAACTGTTTTGAGAAGGTAGAATAAATTAACCTTCTCTTAGTTTGAAAAACAACATGTAGTTTATAGCAAGTGAGCAAATAGTAAGGAAAGCTAGTAAATAACACAGTAGAGTTATAGAGGCTCACCCAAACTTGGCTACGTCCTCTCCCCACTACCTTGTGAGTATTACCACTATTTCCCAAATAGCTATTACATTTGCTTTTGATCAACACACAAAAGACTTAACCAACACTAGCTTTCGATCACACACAAAACCTAGTGCACTCTTACACAGCTACGCTTAGCTGTTTCCACGCATTAGTCATGTGTTGTTGATGTAGAGTCTAGTGATCAACTTAGGTTTGTTTATTTTGCATCGTAGTAGAACTTGTACTGTGGTGTTGGACGACTGTATATGTTTTGTATGTGTATAACTTTGACAGTAGGGCCTTCTTGGGGAGTGCCTCTATGTAGGGTTTGAAAAGTGGGCATGGACCGCTGAGCTGACCCGCTAGCCCGCCAAAAAAAATGCAGGTTTGGTTGGGGTATTGGGCCCGCTTTCTTGCTGAGCCCACCCCACCAAAAGGAAAAACCCGAGAGATAAAGACATGGACGAGGCGGGTTGGCCCTCTAGCCCTTCTGTATTAAAAAAATAAAGCAGATGAGCTATGTTACCGTCAGCCCATTTTATAAAAAAAGTTAGACATATCAGCAGCCCAAAAAACCCAATTTGTTTTGTTTGTGAGATTGTGAGTGAATGAATTAAGTAACATTAGGGTTTTCTTCTCTTTTAAAGTTCAAGAATAAAAATCAAGAGAGACCCAGAAAGTTCAGCAATGTTCTCTTCTTCGCGCTCTTCCCCGTTCACCGGCGCGCCGGTGGGTCTCGTTCTTCCTTGTGCGCCGTCCTTCCAACCACAATTTGCGTCACTACTGCTCTTCCCTTTCTTATGTATGTTTGTTTTTGTTTTGACTCTTATGTTTGTTTTTGCTTTTCTTTTTGTTCTGTTTCAGTTTTCTGTTTTGCTTGAGTTTGTTGTTCTTCTTAGTTTGTTACTAGGTTTTGTTCAAAATAATAGAACCTGCAAACAAACTATTTAACCTCCTATATGAAATAGTGTTGGGCTATTTTCAGTATTTAACCTCCTATATGAGATTACTGGGATGTGTCGCGGACTAGGTCGCTCTCTTTAAAACGTTTCGCGGCACTGCTCCAAGGTCCAAGCAGGCTATCAACCACAACGTCCCTAGGATAAAACAGGTCAGTCGAAACGGCTACGAAAGTTCACTACACCGTGAAAATTCGCTCTAAGATATAAACCCTCAATATGGTTATGAAAATCCACTCTTTAGAAACTAAGCTTGGAAATGGTTCAAGCATTCTAGAGAAGAAAGAAATTTAGGGAGAAAAGAGAAAACTCGAGGAATGATTTATCGTAAGTGGTGTGTTTTGCAAATGAGGAGAAGCTCTCCTTTTATAGGCTTTTTCCACTATAGAAGTGATTAGCCTATCTAATGTGGAAATTTTTCCAATTCACACACAAGAGTTCCAACAGATTTGTACCTAACTTTTGAACAAGAGTGTGAGTTAGTGGAACCTAGTAAAATCACGAAGAACAAGAGTAAGCAGAGATCGCATGTGTGGAAGTTTTTTACTCACGAAGAGGGGGTGATAGTGAAGGAACGCAAAGAGTAAAATGCAATGCATGTGGTACATCATATGTTGTTGGGGAAAAACAATATGGGAAAATTTCTCTACAACATCATCTTAAAGTTTGTAAGAATGTTAAATTTGGAGATGTTAGCCAGATGATGTTAGACATGCGAGGAAGGCTAAAATCCTTAAGGATTGATAATTTGATATCTCGTGAGAAATGTGCTAAGTTAATTATTAAGTGGGTTCTTCCTTTTAAATTTGCTGAGTATGATGTGTTTAAAGATTGGCTTCAGTATTTGAACCTTGAGTACTCTCCTACCACTTTAAATACTTCCAAGGATGATGTTGTTGAAATATACATGAGGGAAAAAGACAGAGATTAAGGAAGAAATGGCCAACACTCCTTGTAGGTTATCTTTAACTTCCGATTTATGGACATCAATTAATACTAACAGTTATATTACTTTAACATCTCATTATGTTGAAAGAAATTGGTAGTTAAATAGTAAAATCCTCAACTTTTGTCACATGCCTCCCCCTCACTCTGGTTTTGAGTTTTGTGAGAAAACAACTGAGTTTTTGACTGATTGGTGAATAGAGAAGAAGGTTTTTAGCATTACTTTGGATAATTTCTGGAAATGATGTCATGCAGCAAACTTTGAAGAGTCAACTAGCCTTGCAAAAGTGGTTGTTATGTGAAGGGGAGTTCTTTCATGTCCGCTGCTCTAAACATATCTTAAATCTAATTGTGCAAGGGGGACTTAAAGTAGCTTCTGGTGCTTTGCATAAGATTAGGGAAAGTATCAAACATGTGAAGGGTTCGGAGAGTAGGATGGTAAAATTAAACCAATGCATTGATACGGTTGGCAAGATTGATGTATCAAGTGGGTTGGTTACAAATGCGCCTACAAGATAGAATTCTACATATTTGATGCTTAAAAGTGATCTTAAATATCAACCCGCATTTGAAAAGCTTCATTATTATGATGCAAATTATATATGTAATCCTTCAAAGGAAGAATGGGTGAGACTTGAAAAAATGAGTAGGATGATTTTGAAAGGGTGAGACAACCAAAAATATGAAGATAGAGTTATAAAAAGCATGGCTGAAAGGATGATTTTGAAATTTGAGAAGTATAGGAATGAATATAGTGTTGTTCTTGCATTTGGGGCTTGTTTTAGATCCAATAATGAAGTTGGACTCATTGGGTTATTGTTATAAATGAAGTTGGATAAAATAAAGCAGAAATTGTATAAGGTCTTTTCAGAATATTCTATTTCTTGTTCCAAGGCTTCAAAGACTCCTACCTCTTCAACTATGTCGACTAAGCCAAAACTATTTGATGCAAGTTAATTTTTTGGTTAAAGATACGGTTTCATTTAAATATTTTTGTATTTCTGTAAGTTGTAAGTGAACTCTTCATTTTGGTGAAGCCAGACTGTATGCAGTTGATTATTACTCTTCATTTTAATGCCATTTGCACAATATTTCATCTACAATTATAGTTGACCTTGAAGATTAGAATTTAGATGCTTCACTCCTGCTTTGTTAGACAATGTTAAGCAATTAATGTGAATCTCTAGACTTTCGCGTTGTACTTATTATGGTTTTTTTGGTTCTTAAAAATACTTGTTTTTGTTGCTTGATGGTTAATCCTAGTCATCAAGCAATCAAAATACTTATTTTGGTTAATTGAAGGTTAATACTTGAATTATGGTTTTGGAACTTTTGATTGATGGTTGTAAGTGAAATTTTTTAATGGTTTTAGTTGCTTTATATTTAATCCTATTAATTCCAATTCCCGATGGTTTTATGGTTTTGCACTTTTAAAGTAAAATTTGTTAAAAAATGCTTTATAAAAAACTCTTTTAAAAAATAGGTGAAAAGTCTCTTAAAAAAAACCGCAAAAAATTAGACGTCTAAATCAGTCACTAAAACGGTTTCAAAGACGGTCAATAAATCAGTCGCTATTTAATCGGTCACAAAATCGGTCGCTACTGGTTAGCGACCAGTGATATAGTGACCGATTTTTTATGGTCACAAATTCCGTCACATAATCGTGTAGTGACCGATTTTTCCTATATAGCGACCGAAATATCGGTCACTACTTACCGTTTTTTTTGTAGTGGACGGGCCAGCCCTCCGTCCGCCAGCCCATCACTTTGGCGAGGTAGGCTAGAATTTTGAACCCACTTTTAGTTGGCGGGACAACCCGCCCCGTCCCTTTTTTGGTGGGCTGAAGGCGGGGCGGGTGGGTTGGCCCATTTTGACACCCCTACATCTATGCAGGTGCGTGCCAGAAATACTCCCTTATTATGACTGACGTCTCTAATGAGGGAAATTCACAACTCTGGCGTATTTCACATTTTGGAGCGGTAGTGACTTATCAGATATGTTCATGTTATGTATTGTAAGCTAATTTTTTGAAAAGTATTTTAAAAGCAAAATATTTTATACAAATTGATGGAAGTATAAAGAATTATCCATATTTTTTTAAAAAAAAAATGTACCATATTTTAGAGGTTGAACTTCACTAGTGACTTCCGAAAATCGGGGTGTTACATTGAGGTTTTCCCATAATAACCGGTTTGCTCCCAAGCTACACTTATAGTAAATATTTACCACAATACAACTTGTAACGCCCAAATATTTAATTAAATATTTAGGTATTCAATTATTTATTTTATTTATTTTAGTTGGTGTAATTATATTAACGTTGGACTAAGAGGTGTGTAATGGAATATTAGGGGATGGCGTTAGTAATCGGGCTTAAGCTGGAGGAAAGCCCGTGATCCAAGTCCACTAGCTAGGCGCATAGGAGAAGCGCCTAGGCTAGGGTTTGGTGTCATTTGCGAATTGGCTTGAGAAAGAGAGGAAACTTGCGAATAGAGAAGAAAAAGAGAGAGAGGTCGCGAAATAGAGAGAGGAGAAGAGAAGAGGTTTGGCGCATATCCAAGGGAGAAGAGGAGGAGGATTTCGCACATCCAAGGAGCAGAGAGGAGCTGTGTGGCTGAGGTTCTGTTGGTGACTTGATCAAGAGAATTGGTGCTCTCCTACTATAAGGTAAGGGTGGGGTTCTTCCTTATAATGGGGTTTTATGATGGGGTTATGTGGGAATAGATCCTATGATGCCTAGGGTTTGCTTTTGATGTGTAGTTTGGTGTTAGTTGAATTGTATATAGGTTGAATTGAAATTTGACATCGTTGGTGATTGTTGTGACTCAAAGAATTGGTGATTCATTGTTGTTAGTCCTAATTGCATGTTAGGTGTTCGATAAAATGTTCGTTTGGTGTTGTGATTAGCAAATTATGATGATTGACGTTGGTGATTAAGGATTGGTGATTTAAATTGGTGAAAATAACGAATTGTTGACCCCTAGGGCGCCATGGGCACCATTGTCCTAGATGCTGTTCTTGGCGCCCTGCTGCTGGGCGCCGTGTGCCAGGATGTTGTTGCTGATGTATTTTGAGTCCTGGGCGCCAGAGTTGCTGGTGTTGTGTTCCCTGGGTGTGTTGCTGTTTTTGGCGCCCTGTGCCTGGGCGCCGTGTCTGGCTCTGTTGCCTGGGTGTTCCTGTTGCTGTTTTTGGCGCCCTGTTCCTGGGCACCGTCTCTGGTGGGTGTGTGCGTGTGCCAGTGTGCGTGTGTTGCTGTATCTTGGCGCAGGGGCGCCATGGGCGCCTGTTCCTGTGTTGTGTTGTGCGCTATCTTGGCGCTGGGGGCGCCATGGGGGCCATGGGCGCCTGTGTCTGGGTGTGTTGCGCGCTGTGTCTTGGCGCAGGGGCGCCAAGGGCGCCATATCCTGCTGTGTTGCCTGCTGGGCGCCTCCCTGGGCGCCAGTTTCTGTGTGGTGTTGCCTGGGAGATGTTGATGTTATGACCACGTTGGTGTAGTCGTTAAGTGGTGATGTTTTAAAAAGAAAGTTGTCATGTCTCAAATACTTTGGAAAAATTATCGTGGTCCCAAATGTTTTGGAAAAATCCTCGCGTCTTAAATGTTTATGAAAATTGTTGTTATCTCGTTGTCTTGGTGCTATTTTGGAAATTGTTGTCCTCTTGGTGACTTGGTGCGGTTTGAGCTAGGTGTGAAGGCTCAAACCTTGGTGTTGTTGGAACTAGGTGTAAAGGTTCCAAGTCTTGGTGTTCCGTTGTGTCGGGTAGTTGGTGTTTTTCGGTGTCGTTGTGGCTAGGTGTGTGAAAGCCCAACTTTGGTGATATTTGGTGATTTTGTTGGTGTGTCATATTGTGACAAATTTGGTGATTGTCTGTGTGCATACATGGTGTCGCATACAGCATGTGCATTTATTTTGGTGAAGGCCTTTGGTCTTGGAGCTAGGTGTGAAAGCTCAAATTTTCTAAAACTGGTGAGCCTGGTGTGAAAGCTCGATTTTTGGTGAATTGGTGAGCCTGGTGTGAAAGCTCTCAATTTTGGTGATGCCTCTATTTACAGGCAAAATTTTGGTGACTTGGTACCACATGCATAGGCCCGTTGGTGTGGGTTGCATTCATGCATTGTCATGACATTTGGTGACTGAATTCTGGTGTTATAATTTGATTGTGTTTATGATTACATGTGTGTAGTGGAATGGTAGCTATAGTTGTCATGTTCTAACATATTGCCTATCATTTTACGCTATTATATTGGAGATATCTCACCCCTTCTGTTTGAATGTTACCCCTATGCGGTAACGTGCAGGTGATTGCGAGTGAAGGCTTAGGTATCTTCGCTATTCTGAGTCGGTGTCGTCGGTGTCCTTTGCTTTGATGTGTAACACTCAAGGGGGGGATAAACGCTAAACTTTGGTTGTTATATTTTATTTGTTGGAGTCCATTCAGGACGTTATGATTTCATGTGTTTTGAATCTTATTTGTATTTCCGCTGCGTGGTGATGTATTTTGACAAGGTTATTATATCGTATGAGACGTTTTATTTAATGATGATGTGTGACATCTCTTTTCGAAAATATGAAATAATTTTTTGAAACTCTGATTTTATTAAATAATTACCGGGTAAAAAAGGGGTGTTACACAACTCAACCTCTTGACACCCAACTCTAAGCATACCCAAACAAAATCCCTCTACATGTAAATATTTGGGTTCCTAGGATTTTCTCACAAACAAGGAGGATGCCCCCACTAACGCCAATGGATGGGGACCAAAACCAAGCAATCTCTGAATTCTCCAAAAGGAACTAACCTAGTCCTAACCTAGTCCTTCATAAACATGTTTCAACTTTATCTCTTGGAATGCAATGAAGTCCAATCTCATGACGAACCAAATGTCTAATCTTTCTCTTTTTTAACCAATCCCCCAAACCCCCATTCATCATAGAGCATAAATGATGGTATTGGAGTACACAAGAAAAGGGCTTGAATTGTGTTGACCATTTTTAGGAAAATATTCTCCCATAATATAATGCATATAAAGATCATAGAAGACCAGGATAAACCAAAACATAGAGAGAGAAAGGATAACACACATTCACTAGTGTAAAATTGACTTTAGAAAGCACCATTTAGCATCGGTTGTTTGAACAGCCGATGATAAATGTAGACGTGGTGGCAATTTTGCAATTAAATGGAAGTTTTCAATTTTCGCGCCTACATTTAGCATCGGTTGTTTAAACAACCGATGTTAAAAGTACTTGCATCACACATTTAGCATCGGTTGTCTATACAACTGATGTTAAATGTGTTGTCTAACACATTTAGCATCGGTTTTATAAACAACTGATGCAAAAGGTCCCATTTTATTCCTAAAAATTACGCGTTCTCCTCTCACAACTCTCATTCTCTCACTCTCGTCACTATCGCCGTCAACCTCGTCAACGTCGTCGCTGCCTTCTCGCCGTCGCCGTTCAAGGGAAGAAATATAAGCTCCACGATTTCACGAACTGGGTACGTTTTCTTCTTAGACCCAGCTTCAATCTCTAGGTTTAAATTTCATTTCGATTTCATTTTCATTTTAGATTTCACGGTTTCACGAACTGGGTACCTTCAATCTCTGTTCTTCTCTCACAACTCTCACTCTCAATCTCGCTACTCTCCCTTCTCTCTTCTTCGCTAATCTCTGTTTTAGTTTTGTTTTTGTTTGTTGTTTGATGCTCATACTATTTTTAATGGTATTTGAGATTTCAGATTTTAGTTTTCTTTATTGATTTTAGGATTTTTAGGGTTTTTACGATTTTAGGGTTTTTAGGATTTTAGGATTTTAGTTTTGTGCTTGTGTTGTGGTGTCTAGTTAATTATTTTTACATACATGGTTGTTTTGCAGTACTGGATTCCCAGGTGAAGAAGAGAGACTTGGTTTTAGTCATTTTCAACCTAAAAGCTCAGAAAACTGGGATGTTCAAAATCTTAATCCTTCTTCAAGGGTTCCTATTCATGAAGTAATAAAGCAAGAAGTTTCTCAAAGTGGAAATTTGTATGGCCAGGAATTTCAGACTTCTGGACCAGCTACTGGCTCATCTTGGTCACATATGGTGCCAGGTTTTTTCTTTTCTTTTTCCTCATCCAAACTTTCAAATTATTCAACTTCTAATATATATTATACATAAGCATATATGTATATGTAGATTTTGTCTTCAACATATTAAATTTTGTTAATCAAATTCATTTAGTCTATCTTTATCTTCTGCTATAGTGTTATAGCTCAACAACTGTTGGAGTTACTAAGAAGGCTAGGGTTCAGGCATCTTCAAGCCAAGCACCTCTGAAGGTGACTTACAAACTCTCCTCCGTTTTTTTCTTCTATTTGTCTCTTTTAATTTTGAAAAATATTTCTCTTTTACTTGGTTTGTGATATTGTGTATATGTGGCCGTTTTGTTGTGTGTTGTCTTTCTTGATTGTCTTTCTCTCCAAGACTGTTTACTCTTTTTTGCTGTTAATTACTGTACTTGTTTCTTTTGTTAATACATATGATGCTGGTTATTACTTGTTTTTTTCGTATAACCTGTGCCCTGATAATACCTTCAATTATATATTATGAATCTGAAGCAGGTGAGGAAGGAAAAGCTTGGTGATACAATAACAGCACTTCACCAACTAGTTTCCCCATTTGGAAAGGTAAGCAATTAACTTATTAACCTCTCTTTTATTTTAAACACAACAGACTTTGGTTTGGTTTAGAAAACCGCCACCATGAAATAGTTGTTTCAAACTCTTCCATGATTCATGTTTTCTGTACCTCTATCTATATCTTTTGGCATTGATTGGAATATCACTATTAGCTCTAAAAGAAGAAAGATGACCCTTCATGTAGTTAGTGATGTTGATCACTTTTGTAGACTGACAGAGCTTCTGTCTTGTTAGAAGCCATTTGATACAACAGGTTCCTTCAAGGTCAAATTGAGGTGATATTTCTCCTCTTCTCCCAAGCTATTCAGATAGTACTAGCATGCAGTTAAAGTTTGATGTTTGTTTCTTTCCAAAACATTCTTTTTTTATGGGAATTAGCTCTCCTTTGTTGCAGGCACTCAGCTCTCCTTACATGTACAATGCATCAAAAAACATGAGGAATCATAAGTCTGTGAGTACCCATTTCCCAATGTCACAAACACAAACACACACATACACCTGACACATATTTTTGGACAGGACAAAAATGACACTATACTATCGTATGTACTAGAATTAGATTATCTACTATCTATAAGATATAAAGGAACTAATATAATACTGATTTGGTTTCTTTTACCATAATCATTATGTGGTACTTAAAATTGAAAGGGCTTAATTTCATGTTCCAAAAGCATACAAAACTGATGATGATTCATTGATCTGACTGAAAACAATAGGAGCCTGGCTTAATATACTTCAGGTGTTTATTTTATAGAACTATGGAAGGTGCTGTCAATTATTTTTTTTGGATGATCCACTTAATATCTCTGATAATTTGGAATTCTTGTTTACCAAACAAGCAACTACTCAAATCATGCATCTACTAAAATTTTCAGAATACATCCTTCTTAATCTTTAATTGATAAACAGAAATGTAAAAGAGTTACACATTAGTCCAAACTGCGACCGTCGATGTTGTTAGATGTTTGTATAGCTTGCTTCAAATATTGAGGGGTGCGATAATTACTAGCTAAATTATTATCAACTAAGAAGCTCATATACTTATATATATATATATATATATATATATATATATATTATATAATAAATAGATAAATTTTTTGCAAAACAGATAGTAAGATATCCGTTTATTTTTTGTAGAGTAAGATTGTTGAAACATTTTAAAATATTATTTGAAAATAATATAAAGTTGTAATCTTAATAGGAAAAATATGAACAGATAGTGTTGTTCTTTTTGATAGCAAGAGAGTTGTTACTGACTAATATCCAAATGTATATAACTACCGATGCTAAATGTATATATCCAAATGTAACATGGCACCTTCCCGCTCTCGTGAAGCTCCGTCACTGTTTGTATATAACTACAGTTTTAAACACTAGTGACTGTTTTATCAATAAACGGTACTTTTCACATATCAAATTCAGAAGTATACTTTTAGTTTTATCTCTTATTAATTAGAGGATATCTTCATTTTGCAGTTTTTGACAGTGATGTCAATTTGCACAAATCGTGCTCTTTTAGCTTGGCTATATGATAAGGAGGGAAATTGGAAAATAGAGTCCGGACTTGCAGCAATTTTAATGATGGAACATATCCTCTTGTTGATTAAATTTGGTTTCTCTCATTTGGTTCCTGAGGTGATTGTTTTCTCTCTTTGCTTCATATCCAAATGATAATGATTCCTTTTCATATCAAATATGTTTTGTTATGTATTACACCGACAGACTAAAGTGCTGTTTTGTTATTTTCTAGCTTAAGAAACATCATGTGAGTTAATCTTGCAACATATAAACCAGCCATATTATGTCTCTTCTATTTGCAGGGTAAAGCTATGTTTTCAATTGGAAGTTCATTTCTATTATAGATGTTCTCTTTATTCAATATACTGTTTCCAAACTGAGGAAGATTGATGGAATTTTGTGTAAGAAACTTGTAAAACTTATAAGATTAATAACTTGTATTGTATGATATTAAATTTCAATAGAATTTGAAGTATTTTGTTTGTGTTATGGTTATTTTACATGCTTTCGCAAAATTGGTAAAGTAGGAAAGGCATTCTCATTTGTGTTAAGGTGGAGTATTAATCCATACGACCGATATGGATTAAAAATGAACAAAAATATAAAAAGAAACTTGACATTTAGCATCGGTTGTTTCAAACAAACGATGCTAAATGTCATTTTCTTTATCAAGATAATGACATTTAGAATCGGTTGTTACAAACAACTGATGCTAAATGTATCCACAAATGACATTTAGCATCGGTTGTTTCAAACAAGTGATGCTAAATGTCATTTTTTATCAAGATAATGACATTTAGCATCGGTTGTTTCAAACAACCGATGCTAAATGTATCAAATAAATGACATTTAGTACCGGTTGTTTCAAACAAACGATGCTTAATGTCATTTTTCGTATCAAAAATGACATTTAGCATCGGTTATATCAAATAACCGATGCTAAAAGTCATTTCCAGGACATTTAGCATCAGTTGTTTGAACTACTGCAACAGCAACGAGGCCATAACACCAACGAGGCCATAACATCAACATCTCCCTTGATGAACTACTGCAACAGCAATTTCACTTGCTTGAATAATCTGAGGTGGCAACCCAAATGATAGATCCTCTTCCAAATTCAAATGGAAGAACAAGCTTCTTGACTTGAAGATGCATTTAGAATTGTAGTTTTCCAGGATCAGAGTGAGAATTTGAAACAGAATTATCTTGGTCAAAACCTAACCAAAACTATTCAAATCTGTGCCCATTGTGAAGGTAATTATGTCTACTTTCTCATGGAGGAGGATTCACACGCATGCAATCATTATATTGGGAGATATTGCAGAAACAAGGTGGCTGGGTCAATACTGGGCCAGATTTACTACTAACTATTGCTGATTCAAAATCTCACTCATTACTCAATGGAACCCGGTGGTTCTTGTGCTCATTTTGAAGGATTTCGTGTCTAGAATCCATAGGAACAAGAATCGCGAAAAGATGAGTAGTGTACAGAGAGATGTGATGAAAACACCGAAGATAGGCAATATGGGTTTACCCAGAGTTTCTGATCAGCTTGGTTATCATGCTCAATCACTTGTCACTACGATTTTGAGCTCCAATCACTGTACCAGTACCTCAGTTCTGCCCCTAAACTTCCATCTCTCCAATCAACTCCAAAATGTAGCAAACCAGATCCCAAACAACCATTTTCTGGCTCAAGAATCGAAACACCATGAAGGAACCCAACTTTCAATCATTTTCCCTCTTCTTTGCGATTTGGAGATAAGAATAAGGAGATGCTTTCAGTGGAGGAAATCAGTATCAATTGGAAGGAAATTGAAAGAGGATTGTAATGGTGGAAGAATGATTTACATGCATTGAAGGTTTTTCTCTCCCTCACCACTTCTCACCTTCGCCCCTCACCCTCTCCCATGGCTTCTTTCCTTTCAACTCTCAGCAACTGAATGTGTTGGTTAAAAAATAAAACAAGGGAGGATGTGGCTGGCTATAAGGTTCAGTTAGAATTTAATGAGGCGAATTTTACCATAATGCCCTTAATTCAACTCTTCCCAAACTATCAATCCCCCATGCGTAATCTCCTATCGTTAGCAATTTGATTAGCTAAAATACTTGGGTCGACTAACATCTATAGCCATGACCCCCTTAATAGATCGGTCCAATGATATTTAGTGAAATGACCATTTTACCCTTTGGCTTAAACTTCCTTTTTAGTCATGAAATGACCATAATTCGAGGGAAACACAATTATGTTGACAATTTCCTCGACTATTAATCACCGAGACACGACTAATTATTCTCACAAATAATTAATCGGTCTTAGGCATCATAGTACGAGTTTTTAAAAATTTGGGATGTTACACCACCTGCAAATGAAAATCCAGAATAGTCCAGACAATAGAAAGCAATAACATGTCGTCTACCCTAGGGTTCAACATCAATCAAATACAACTAATCTAGGGTGCCGACAACAATACTAATCTAGGGTGCCGACAACAATAGAAGTAACTATCTATTATTTTAAACAAAAGCAAACATAGAAGAAGAATGCATATGGATGCAACATGCTTATGAAAAAGAGGAAGAATAGAGGCAAAGCAAGATGTTCAAATCAATCCCACCAACCAACACACTTAATTAATTAGGCTTGACCCACTTTTGAAAAAAAATGTTTTTTTAGTCCCCAGTGAAGTCGCTAGCTGTTGCGCCCGAAAAAGTCCCCGAGGGAGAACCTTCCTCGTTCACAACTTTTCCTAAGACAATGAAGCCGCCACCAATATATATTAAGGAAAATATTAGGAAAACCTTTTTTGGAAAGCGATTGGTCTTGCGAAACTAGAGAATAGGGTTCGGGGGTCGGTTACGCGTGGGGAAGGTGTTAGCACCCCACACGTCCTCTCTACTGAGAGGGAACCTTTAATTAAATGTGTGGTTTTAGTGTGTTGACTTGAAAATATTTAATTTTGCCTCTCTACTTCTTATTGAAAAATTCTTAATGAAAATCTTTATTTATTATGAAAAAGGGGGAAAAATGGTTTTTTAGAAAAAAACGCTTGACGGGACATGGCCCGCTCCTACGTATCTCCCGGTGCGATGGAGAACTCAAAACTACGTAGTTCTTCTTTGTCCTGAAAAAGGTTTTTGTTTTTTATCTTTTTAGTGAGTTTTCGAAATAGGGCAAGCATTTAGTGAATGATTAAACTAACCAAGGTTATGGGTAATCACCGCTAAGTACTCTTGAAAATGAGAGTCACTACCGCCGGTCAGACGAACAAAGGTTCTGATTGACTATTAGTAGCAACCCGTTTTTATTTGTTCTTTTGAAAGTGGTTTTTGAAAGAGATTGATTGGCACGAATGATCAAACTAACAAAGGTTATGAGTGATCATCGCTTGTTGCTCTTTTGGGAAAAAGACATCGCCACCAATGGCTAGACGAACAAAGGTTCTGATTAGCCACTAGCGAAGATGGGTTGAAAATGATTTTAGAAAGGAAAAGATTTTTGTTCTGAAAATGATTTTGGTTTGCCAAAGTGATTCTTTTCTTTCATGAAAATAACTCTTTTCTTTTGCTATGCAAATGCTAAAATTTTTATGAGTGCGCTTGACGAGAATGTGACTCGCTCCTACGTATCCCAAATGGGAATCAAAGCGACGTAGTTCTAACGAGCCTTAAAAATGAAAATCTTTTTGATGAGGTTTTAGAAAATGAAGAGCGTTCATAATGATCAAACTAACAAAGGTTATGATGGATCATTACTAGTAACTCTCTTTGAAAATGCCTTTTGTAAATGCAAGCTTTCATGGTGATCAAACTAACAAAGGTTATGATGGATCACCGCTAATAACTTGTTTTGATTCTTTGATACTTAGAAAAATGCTTTTTGAAATTGGACGCGTTTATGATAATCAAACCAACAAAGGTTGTGATGGATTATCGCTAGTAGCTTGCTTTATGCTTGCGAAAATTCTTTTGAAATTGAGGCTTTCATGACAATCAAACCAACAAAGGTTGTGATGGATTGCCACTAATAACCATTTTTATGCCAGGTTGGTTTAGAAATGAAAACAATGAATGCAAGAAAGAATTGGTGGATTCAAGCATAACACAATCGGTGGAATCAAATCATTAAGCAACAATATTTGAATTCGCGAAGAAAAATCAAGTCTAAACTACACATAGTAGATCACAACGCATATATAGGCAATGAAGGAACTTGAATTGGGCATTAAGCAAAAATACAAGAGTAGGCAAGATTGAACCTAAATGCACATCTAGTGGAAGATGCTAGGTGAGAACCATACTCAAATATTTCTACAAGACGCAAGGGAATCTAAATGCACATCTATTGGAAGATGCAATGTATGGAATTGACCTATCTAAGTGTTGATGATATTCTTATATGAGAGTGGACAATGAAATTGTTATCTTAAGGAAAAGAGTTGCCTCAATCATGATCATAGGCGAGCATAAGCAAGCAAATTATTTAGCAACCAAAGTATCAAAGAATGTTGAATCACTTTGGTCAATCCTCACACTTAAGATTAAGTGCACAAGTGCACAAGTGTGAATCACCTTGCCAATCATCAACAAAAAACAAGTTTATTAAAGTAAACCCAAACCCTAATTTTTATGTTAAAATCTAGGAGCATACATACCCTAAATCAACTATTATTCATCCCCAAATCATGAAATAAACAAAAGCATTCAAGAACCCTAAACCTAGGACTATGGCCGAATGTTATCATGATAAGCAAGCAAATTATTTAGCAACCAAAGTATCAAAGAATGTTGAATCACTTTGGTCAATCCTCACACTTAAGATTAAGTGCACAAGTGCACAAGTGTGAATCACCTTGCCAATCATCAACAAAAACAAGTTTATTGAAGTAAACCCAAACCCTAATTTTTATGTTAAAACCTAGGGACATACATACCCTAAATCAACTATTATTCATCCCCAAATCATGAAATAAACAAAAGCATTCAAGAACCCTAAACCTAGGCCCATGGCCGAATGTTATCAAGCTTGAAATGGGTTTCTTATTTTGTGAAAATTATGCAAACATGAGTGAATATGCAAGGGAATGTGAGAAAACTAGTAAGTCACATTTTTATGAGAGTATGCGAAATCAACATGCCATAAAACCACATTTTATTTCATGAAAGGCAAGGATTAATATCAACACAAATCAATATTTATTAAAGAGTGAGAAGCACCATAAGCACCCAAGCCTCCCTAAGTGCTTGTCAAAGTGCTTATGACACCTCTCACCAACAACAATCAACAATATGAGAATATGAAGATGATAGGATGAATGCTTTTTATTTTTTTTGAGGAAATACTCAAAGATGAGGCAAGGTTTTAAGGATTACCTTAGCTTTGAGCTAGAAAGTGAGATGAGAAGATGAAGCTAGACACAAAATCAACAAAACTCCAATATCCTTCAAAGAAGTATCTACTTGATGATGATGCTTGGACTTTGAGTGGGAAATGGGGGAGTATGTGAAAGAGGGATGCAAATGAGGTGAGTTGTTTGTTAGGGTTTTTTGGTGTAGGAGAAATGGGAAGGTTTCTTTGAGATGAAAGAAAAAAAACAAGAGGAAGTGAGGGAGAGGAGAGGGGCTACGGCCTTCTTCTTTCTTTTTTGGGGAGGAGAGAAGTGAGTTGTTCTTATTCAAATCCTTTGGAGGCCAAAGATCCAATGGGTTTAAGGTTGTGAGAGGGAAATAAAGAAATTAGTGTGTATTTAGTGGTGTAGAGAGAAAGAAGGTAAAAATATGTTGTGTATTGAATGTTATTGGATTCAAAGGTGTGCTTGTCATGATGAAAGGCTTTTTTGTGATGTGCACTTGATGGGGGCTGAAGTGAAGGGAGGCGTGGAGCATGAGGATGGAGTGAAGGAGGTGAAGAAATTAGTGTGTATTTAGTGGTGTAGAGAGAAGGAAGGTAAAAATATGTTGTGTATTGAATGTTATTGGACTCAAAGGTGTGCTTGTCATGATGAAAGGCTTTTTTGTGATGTGCACTTGATGGGGCTGAAGTGAGGGGAGGCGTGGAGCATGAGGGTGGAGTGAGGGAGGTTGTTTGCTTGTGAAATTGGTGCTTACTTTGGCCAAAAATGGATAAAAGCAAAAACACCTAAAAAGGAATTAGCCCTAATTCTAAAAATACAACAAGCATCCAATATTATTTTGTTATTCATTTTTTTATTTTGATTTCAGATTTCTATTATACATATTTTTGAGCCCTTTTGAAAGCGAGAGGAAAAAAACCGTTATAATTGACCAAAATACCCTTTTTGACGCTAAAACCCTAATTTGCCCGAAAAATGCGTTCCAACCTTAAAAATGATTTCAAGAACCTTGGAATGCCTTCTAGGATCCGAAATGCAGTGCATAAGGCTCTCCGCTCTTCAATTTATTTATTTTTGTGTGGAAATTAGGGTTTTGACCTAAGCCGGACAAAATTGGGGTATGACACACAGAAATGAGCAAAACAATGTTAGGTTCAGAAGCACACAAAATATGTATCAGCAAAATTGATAAACCACAAACCAAAGGGCAATTACCTGCATAACAATATGAGGGTACAGAGTCTGTCCTTTCCAAATAGGTGGATCGAGAGTAATAACAAAGAAGGTATGTGGCTGATTAGACTACAAATGCACAATGCCAGTTGACAAATCCAGAGAAAAGCATCAATATCAATACATAGATGGATGACTAATAACACTGTATTACTTGTTATTATGAAAACAAATATCAGTTAAATGAAAGCAAAGGAGTAGGAAATAAACCTTAGGAAGTAAAAATAGGCGAACAACACTGCTATACTGGATTTTGAAATCATTAGCCTGTCCTTGAAAGAGAGAGGGGTTAGGGTTTCGCGAGATTGAGGGAACCCAATTTCATCTTGAGAAATCTGAAGCAAGGTGGGGAAAAAATGAATCGAATAGGGAGATGTGGAAGAGGGAACGGCGCGAGACTGAAAGGTAGCGAGAAGAGGGAAAGATTGAAGAAAGGTAGCGAGAAGAGGGAAAAGGGTTTTTTGTTAATGGGTAGCGAGAAGATTGAAGAAATGAATCGAAAAGGTTTTTTTTTTACCAAAGCTAAAAGGGTTTTTTTGTTAACGGGTATAGGGATTTTTTGCAATCTGGGGAGGTTTTTTATTTGCAAACAGCGGGGGTTTTAAACCTCCTCGAATTGAAACAAATTTTTTGACCCAGGCCACGGACGGTTCCTTTTTTAACACTAAACTAGGGGGGTTTAAAACCTCCGCAAAAAAACCCCCCCAATCTGTTCCGTTTTTTGTAGTGAGTTGTCAATATAGTCTATGTAACACCCCGGTATATTTAACTTGTAAAAATACCAAAGCGTACCAAATGTAAACATCAGAGATAAAAATTTCCTGTTTAGACACTGAATACCATTATAATATTTTGCTGAAATACGACATAACCATCTTATACACAAATAAGATCATACGGTACTCAGACCATAACTGTCAGCAACTACGGTAATCAGAGTCATACAAGAAAGCGGAAAAAGATAAACAAAACACTAATGCCGTAGTGTTGTAATACATAGGCAACAGAAGGAAAATAAACTTGAACATAAAGCTAAGTCATTATTCTCCTCCCGGGGCCACCTACTCGTGCCTCTGAGGTTTCTTCTGTCCCTGTTTATCTGTAAAACAACAACAATTAAACAGTGAGATACAATCTCAGTGAGTTCTACCGAGACCCCTAACTACGCTCTCGGTTTAATTAAGAATTCCTTTCAACTTACACGACACCGCCTGCGCGAACGCTAAAACCCGGTGAACGTGTTACAATACAGTACGACACCGACTGCGCGAACGCTAACCCCGGTATATCGCACAACAAACTTTAACATAACACCGCCTGCGCGAACGCTGAAACCCGGTGAACCCCCTTACCAATAGTACTTTCCCTAATGGCACAGGGCCTAGGATAAGGGATCATGACTGCCCCGCCTAGTATGTCAACATGGGTCGTCACCCAAACTCGATATAATATATATATCTACAATCATATGAACTCACAGTCCATCAAATCAGACAATCAGTGAAACACTTTAATTCCAAGTTTTATAAAATCCAAGTTCACACTCGCACTCTATTTGACCACTTTTCGACACAATTTTCAATATCAAAAACAGATCATTTTGCCTTAAAAGTAGAATATTCAGTTAGGCCTCTGAATAAGCTTTCCAACGCATCTTAGAACACCTCAATCGGGTTCCCGGATCAAAAGTTATCGCGAAACGAAAAACAGTGAAAAACTGCTGAAATTCTGCCAAGCTGCGCTGAAGTCGCGCCTGGAGCGCGAGTTAAGCGCGAACTGGCAGAAAGTTCTGCCAAACTGCGCTGATGTTGCGCCTGGAGCGCAGGTGAGGCGCGAAATGGCAGCAGGGGGGTCTGTTAAGGCAAATTTTGGCGGTTTCGCGCAAAAACCGCGATTCCGCTCAATTCCGATTGTTGTTCCGATCAAAAACAGATTTGACAACCAGTAAAATAAGTCCAATTCAAACCACACAATCAATCAATCCAATCCACAAACTTAATCAAAACGAATTGTATTAAAACGCGATATATTTTCAAATAACGGTTTTCGTTCCAAAATCTCTCGAAACCAATTAACGTAAAAACTAACGAGACACAAAAACATCCTAAGCGTGAGTAAAACTCACCCTTGAAGCGAGAGCCGATATCGAACCGAATTTGCCGAGACGTCGAAATCACCGAAACGAACCCAAACAACACCGAACCGCTCCTAACTTCGTTCCGAGCTTCCAATCGCGTTCAATCCGCTCCTAGCTTCGATCCTAAGCATAACCCAATCACCAACACAACCTATTAATCCTCGATTTCAACAAATTCTCCCCACAAACCTTCAATTTTCGAAGTCAAATAAAAGGGGGAAAAATGGAGGAGAGGCTTACCTAAGATATGGGTTTTGATGAGAAGAGGGAGATGGTGATTGTGCTGAAATTTGAGGTGATGGGGTTTCCTCTTCTTCTTCCTTTCTCTTCTTCTTTCCTCTTCTTCTTTCTCCTTTCCTTCTCTTCTTTTCTTTCTCTGTTTTCTTTTCTTCTGTTCGTATCCTCCTCTTCTTTCTTTTCTTCTTTTATTCTTTTCCATTTAACACACACACACATATACTTATTTAATTAATAAATAAGTGGTAGCGTGGTCCAATTACCGTATTGATCTTAATTCCTTATTTCGATTCCAAAACTTCCTTGGTCCGTATTATTCGGTTAACGACCCTGTGACAGTCAGTAATTAATTTTAGCACTCAATAATTTTACCAATTAAGTACCAAATTAATTCAATTGGGTTAACATCCAAATAATTCGATTAATTATTTTGAGGATGTTACATTCTCCCCAACTTGAAAGAATTTTGTCCTCAAAATTAGACACGACATACCTCAAGAGAATAAATACGGATACTGAGTCCGCATATCGTCCTCCAACTCCCAAGTAGCTTCCTCGGCGGAAAAACCATCCCAAACCACCTTGACAATGGGAATTGACTTTGTCCGCAGCGTCCTCTCGCCACGTTCCATGATGTAATTCGGATTAGGTTGGAAGGACAAGTCCGGTCGAAGGTCAATCGTTTCAAAATCTAACGGTTGGCTTGGATCGGGAATGTACTTCCGCAACTGAGACACATGGAATACATCATGCAGATTTGACAATGGTGGAGGCAAAGCAATACGGTATGCAAGAGGCCCTATTCGCTCGATAATCTGGAAAGGTCCAATATACCGAGGACTGAGTTTCTTCACCCGTAATGCCCTACCTGTGCCAATTGTTGGTGATAATCTCAAAAACACATGATCACCAGACTCAAACTCTAACGGCCTTCTCCTTTTGTCGGCATAACTCTTTTGCCTACTTTGAGCAGCTTTCATTCTTGCCCTGATCTGGCGGATTTTTTCAGTAGTGTCTTGAATCACCTCAGGTCCTAACAATCGGTTTTCACCGACTTCCCACCAACACAATGGAGTTCTACATTTCCTTCCATACAAGGCCTCAAAAGGCGCCATTCCGATACTGGAATGATAACTGTTGTTATATGAGAATTCAACCAGTGGAAGATGATCCTCCCATTTCTTCCCGTTATCAAGTACCGAAGCCCTAAGCATATCCTCTAATGTCTGGATAGTTCTCTCGGTCTGACCATCGGTCTGCGGGTGATAAGCGGTACTAAGAAGTACTTTGGTCCCCAATGCTTCATTCAGAGCTTTCCAAAATCGAGAAGTGAACTTCGGATCTCGATCCGACACTATACTAGTAGGAACCCCATGTAACCTTACTATGTTCTTCAAGTACACCTCAGCTGTAACACCCCTTTCTACCCGTCACTTTGTTTATAAAAATCAGAGTTTGAAAAATCTCGTTCATAGGAAATGTTACACATACTCAAATCAAACGTCGCTTGTCAAACTTTAAAAACAGTTTAACTCAAATTCATACGTCCACGTAGCACATCACAATATCAAAAACTCAAGCCTCATGGTTAACGTCACTTATAACACTTCTCATAACACAATCAACTACGCAGCGGAAATTAGTAAAACATAACCAAATAGTCCACATGGACATAATAATCAAAAATCATTAATAAAGGCCGAGTTCGTTATCCCCCCTGAGTGCTACGTATCAGAGCATGACGACTCGACTCGAAAAGTGAAGCTAATACCTTCACTGGGAATCACCTGCACGTTACCAACACGGGGGTAACATTCAAACAGGAAAGGGTGAGCATCATTTCAGTCTATATAATAGAAAATATGATAAGCACTAATCATAGGCTACACACTAGAATAATCAGCGTCCAATACACAAGACATCCACATCACAGTCATCATTCACATCATGTACAAAAACTCATCTCATGTCATATAGGTTTATGAAGTGCAACCCACTCGCGGGTATATGCATGAAGGTACCTTTTCACAAAACGTCGCTTAGCCACTCAGGCCTCATCATCACTTAGCCACTCAGGCCTCAAAACATCACTGGGTTTTATGCATATGGGCATGAGACTCTATGACATGCACCACTCACTTCACAAAATCACACAATTACTCAGATCACAGTCAACAATGTGACCCATCACTTACCTGTTTGCTCGCACGGAGCACAGCACCTGTCAAATTCATAATCATCACACAACATCACTAGGCCACTTAGACCTTAACCTCGCTTAGCCACTCAGGCCCCAATTGTCACTTACACATAAACATCATTTAACTCAAACATTAGCCACTGAGGGCAAAAGCGTCATTTGACTAACCACCAAGGGCATCCTCGTCATTTACACATCATTATCATTAACTTTGGCCACTAAAGGCAAAACAGTCATTTTGACACTACCATGTTTAAAACTGTTGCTTATACACCAAAAGGGATTTTTAAAGAGTTCCACGTCATTTTTCAATGTCACTGGGACGACCACCGGGGACAGCCAATTGGGCGCCCACAAACAGTCAGAAAATAACAATTTTTCATTTTAAAAATTGAACCCACAAATAGACAACGTAAAAAGCTTCATGACACTTTTCGAATCGTTCAAAACGGACGTCTGAGTCAAAAGTTATGATAAAAATAAGTTTGGGAAAAAATTAGACAACGTTCTGAGAATTGGCGCCTTAGGCGCCCAGGCAACACAGGCACCCGGCGCCCAGGCGCGCACAACACAACGCAACACAGCGCCACAGGCGCCCAGCGCCCAGGCGCGCACAACGCACAACACAGACACAACACGGGCGCCCAGCGCCCAGGCGCGCACAGCGCGCAACACGCACAGACACGGGCGCCTAGCGCCCAGGCGCGCCCCCACGCGCAACAACAACACAGCACAGGCGCCCAGCACAGGCGCCCAGCGCCCAGAAACCAGCAGCAACGTCCAGAATTTTGCCAAAACGCTTTTTAATACTGAAAATTGTTTTCTTAACAATTCTAAATCATAAAACCTCAACATTTTCCCAGCAACTAAACATACACATATTTCAATCAATTTCTCAAAAATACAATTGGGCATCATCTTCCCTATCCCCTTGGCGCCCTAGGCGCCTATACACCATCAATCCAATTTCGCAACCAACACAAGCAAATCCAAACACAACAATTTCAGTTTCACGAATAATTCGAAGGTCACAAATCAATGACTATAATTCTAACACTACAATTCGCACACATATGCATAGGAAACTCAACCATTCACTTCGCATATATCAACACATATAATAGCCCCTATCAACGATGCATCAAGAAACATCAAGAACTCATGCTTACATCATTTCGCATACAACAATATATAAAAACCAACATCACAATACATCAATAAATCTAGTCTAATCCTAGATCTAGAACTCATCATATGAACTATTAAATAGAGTGATAGAGCTCCCCTAACCTCGAAATTGAAGAACGGAGGCTCCGGAGATAGTCACGTACAGGATCACAGCAACAAAATCACGCTCCTCGCTCTTCCTTGCTTGCGACTTCTCTCCTCTTCCTCTTCTCTCCTTACGGCGCCCTTCCTTGCTCTCTCTCTATCTCACGCTCTTTCTTTCTTTCTTTCTTTTGATTTCGCAAAATGCCACAAACCCTAGCCCCCACCAACTAACCACTTCGCCTATATTGTGGATCACGGGCTTGGGCTTTCCACTTAAGCCCAAGTCATGCAAGTGGCGCCTCCACTCCCTCCTAATACCACCAAAATAAATAAAATTCTAATTAATCGAATTACATCAAATAATTTAATTTAAATCCCCAATTATTTAATTAAATAAATTAATTAAATAATTTTAGGGTGTTACAACTCTCCCCCACTTAGAATATTTCGTCCTCGAAATTTACCTGATCAAACAACTCTGGGTAGGACTCTCGCATCTTGCTCTCTAGCTCCCAAGTCATACTCTCGCCGGCAGCTCCTAGCCAAACCACTTTCACCAATGCAATCTCTTTGCCTCTAAGCGCTTTCACTTCACGATCCTCAACCCGTACGGGCATCGTCTCCACAGTGAGATTATCCCGCACCTCTACATCGTCCATATGGATCACATGAGATGGATCCGAAACGTACTTCCGAAGTTGCGACACGTGAAACACGTCGTGCAAGTTCGAAAGATTTGGCGGTAAAGCCACTCTATAAGCCACATTTCCGATTCTTTCAGAAATCTGATAAGGACCAACAAATCGAGGAGTGAGCTTCTTCGATTTCAACGCTCGACCAACACCGGTAATAGGAGAAACCCTCAAGAACACATGCTCCCCCTCCTGAAATTCTAAATCCTTCCTCCGCTTGTCATGATAACTTTTCTGCCGACTCTGCGAAGCCTTCATCTTCTCACGGATCATCTTGATCTTCTCTGTAGTCTCCCGCACAATCTCCGGACCCAACACCACACTTTCTCCCGACTCATACCAACATAATGGCGTCCTACACTTTCGACCATACAATGCTTCAAACGGTGCCATCCCGATGCTGGAATGGTGACTGTTGTTATAGGTAAACTCAATCAACGCAAGATATGAATCCCATGAACCCCGCTGTTCCAATACACAAGCCCTCAACAAATCCTCTAACGACTGAATTGTCCTCTCTGACTGACCGTCTGTCTGGGGATGATACGCCGAACTCATTTTTAACTTAGAACCCAATTCTTTCTGCAAACTCTTCCAAAACTCGGAAGTGAACCTCGGATCCCTATCTGACACAATACTCTTCGGAACACCGTGCAGCCTCACAATCTCTTTGACATATACCTCTGCCAACCTCGACACCGGATAAGTGATATTAATAGGAATAAAATGAGCAGACTTCGTTAACCTATCAATGATCACCCAAATAGCGTCATGACCCTTAACTGTATTCGGTAACCCCGTCACAAAATCCATCGCTATGCTATCCCATTTCCACTCTGGGACTTCCAACGGTTGCATTAACCCTGCTGGCTTCTGGTGCTCGACCTTCGACTTTTGACAGGTCAAACAGGCATACACAAACTGTGCCACATCTCTCTTCATACCATACAACCAAAACATCTTTTTCAGATCTTGATACATCTTCGTTGCTCCAGGATGGATACTCAACTTGCTACGATGACCTTCCTCTAAAATTGCCTTTCTCATCTCTTCATCGTCAGGAACACAGATCCTACCCCGGAACCTCAACACACCACAGGAATCTAATTTGAAATCTTCATCTTCAGATTTACCGACCCCATTAATTAAATCCACCAGCTTGACGTCTGTCTTCTGAGCTTCTCTAATGCTGCCCAGGAAATCATTGTCGATCTTTAACATTCCCAGCTTGACACTGTGAGGTGTCATCTTACAAACCAAACTCAAATCCCTGAATTCTTCAATTAACTCTAATTCTTTCACCATCATAGCCGACATATGCAAAGACTTTCTGCTTAAAGCATCAGCCACGACATTAGCCTTGCCGGGATGATAATTCAAACCGAAGTCATAATCCTTCAAGAGTTCCAACCACCGACGCTGTCTCATATTCAACTCTTTCTGATCGAACAGATACTTTAGACTCTTATGATCACTGAACACTTCGAACCTCGAACCATAAAGGTAGTGCCTCCAAATCTTGAGCACAAATACCACAGCAGCCAATTCCAAATCATGCGTAGGGTAATTTTTCTCATGAATCCGCAACTGCCTCGACGCATACGCAACGACTTTCCCATTCTGCATCAACACACCACCGAGACCCATCTTCGAAGCATCACAATACACAACGAACGGTTCCTCTGGATTAGGCAACGTCAAAACAGGCGACGTCGTCAATCTCTTTTTCAGTTCCATAAAGCTTTCCTCACACCGAGCATCCCAAACAAAAACTTTACCCTTGCAGGTCAACTGAGTCAACGGAAGGGCCAACTTGGAAAAACCCTCGATGAACCTCCTGTAGTACCCAGCCAAACCCAAAAAGCTTCTAATCTCCGTTACGGACTTCGGAGACTCCCACTCCAACACTGCTTCTACTTTTGCCGGATCAACCGCAATACCATTACCAGAAATCACGTGCCCAAGGAAACTCACCTCTTTCAGCCAGAACTCACACTTCGATAACTTAGCGTACAACTTTTTCTCTTTTAAAACTTCCAACACTGACTTCAGGTGCTCAGCATGCTCTTCATCTGACTTAGAATAAACTAGAATATCATCTATGAAGATTACCACAAACCGATCTAGGTAATTATGGAAAATACGGTTCATATATTCCATAAATACACCAGGAGCATTGGTCACACCGAACGGCATCACAGAATACTCATAATGCCCATACCTTGTCCTGAATGCTGTCTTCTGAACATCCTCATCCTTTACTTTAATCTGATGATATCCGGACCTCAAATCGATTTTGCTGAAAACACGAGCACCCACTAACTGATCCATCAGATCGTCGATTCTCGGAAGCGGATACTTATTCTTGATAGTTACCTTATTCAACTGACGATAGTCCACACATAACCTCATGCTCCCATCTTTCTTTTTCACTAACAATACCGGAGCTCCCCACGGTGATACACTCGGTCTTACAAATTTCTTCTCAAGCAATTCTTCAAGTTGCGTCTTCAACTCAGACAGTTCTGACGCCGACATTCTGTACGGTGCCATAGACACAGGCCTCGTACCAGGTACAAGATCAATCGAAAATTCAACTTCTCTCTCCGGTGGCACACCCGGAATTTCATCAGGAAAAACCTCAGGAAATTCACGTACTACCTTCAGTTCTTCAATAACAGCCTGACTCTCAGCAGGCAACGAAGCCATCAACGCAAATAACTGAACTCCCTCTTTCTTCAATTTCTTCAACTGACCAGCAGACACCAAAACCGAACTTTCTTCACCGAAACTAACCGACTTGCTACGACAGTTGATATGAACGTGATTATTCTCTAACCAGTCCATGCCTAAGATTATATCCAGACCTCTCAATGGCAAACATACAAAATTCACAATAAAGTCCCTGCCGAAGATCGACACGGGACACTGAGAACACACCTGGGACGTAATCACCGACCCCTTCGCAGGAGTATCGACAACCATATCCCCACACATAGCAGATAAAACAAGACCCAATCTTTTACAGCAATCAACAGAAATAAAACAATGGGTAGCACCAGTATCAATAAGAGATTTCAGAGAAGTACCATTAATAAAACACGTACCTCTAATCAGACCATCATCGTCATCAGGCTCCTCTCCTGCCAATGCAAATACCTTCCCAGTAGACCTTTCCTTTTTCGGCTTTGTACACTTTGTACTGATATGCCCAGACTCACCACAGTTGAAACACACCACATCCTTGACCTTACACTCAGCTGCCATATGACCCTTTTTACCACAACGGTAGCAATTCCTGTCATCCGACCTGCATGTAGTACTCTTGTGGCCAGGCTTGCCACACTTATAACAGACAATGCTAGCAGGGGAATCTCCCCCACCAGAACCCTTACCTCCAGCAGCTCTCTGATAACCCTTACCCGCAGGAACCTCATACGGCTTGCTTCGACTCTGAAACTTGCCCTTTCTCTCAGAAGTAGCTTTGTAGCGAGCAGTACTGTCCTCCTCGAAGATCCTGCAACTATCAACCAGATCTGCGAACACACGAATCTTTTGATAACCAATGGCCTGTTTAATATCAGGCCTCAACCCATTCTCAAATTTGATGCATTTTGAAAATTCAGCTGTAGCCTCACTGTAGTGTGGATAAAATTTTGCTAGTTCCACAAATTTTGCCGCGTAGGCAGTCACAGACATACCACCCTGCTTCAGCTCTAAGAACTCTATCTCTTTCTTCCCGCGGACGTCTTCAGGAAAATACTTCCTCAGAAATTCCCTGCTGAATGCCTCCCAAGTAATCTCTTCCTGCACAGCCTCTAACCTCTGCCTAGTAGCCAACCACCAGTCGTCGGCCTCCTC
Organism: Astragalus membranaceus; assembly: GCA_039519185.1. Classification (NCBI taxonomy): domain Eukaryota; kingdom Viridiplantae; phylum Streptophyta; class Magnoliopsida; order Fabales; family Fabaceae; genus Astragalus; species Astragalus membranaceus. Next base: position 57,076,578 of record CM076846.1, read on the forward strand.
GGCTAACATATGGGTACCAAAGCGGACCTTCTGCTCAACAGTACAGTTCATCACCCTGAAAATCCTCTCGATCTCCTTCAGCCAAGCCATAGCACCATCTGGATCATATTTGCCCTTAAAGGTGGGCGGATTCTCCCTCTGGAAGGTTGTCAGACTTCGAAAACCAGCATTATCCCCAGCATTCTGCTGACCCTGCATCGCCTGAGCCATAGCTTGCAATGCAGCAGCAAGAGCAGCGTCGTCTCGTCTGGCCATTCTAGCACTGCAACAGAAAACAGAATTCAGAAACGAGTAACAAACTCAATGTTACTCAACACGACGACTCAACTACCGGCCGGACAGACCGAACTGCTCTGATACCACTAATGTAACACCCCTTTCTACCCATCACTTTGTTTATAAAAATCAGAGTTTGAAAAATCTCGTTCATAGGAAATGTTACACATACTCAAATCAAACGTCGCTTGTCAAACTTTAAAAACAGTTTAACTCAAATTCATGCGTCCACGTAGCACATCACAATATCAAAAACTCAAGCCTCATGGTTAACGTCACTTATAACACTTCTCATAACACAATCAACTACGCAGCGGAAATTAGTAAAACATAACCAAATAGTCCACATGGACATAATAATCAAAAATCATTAATAAAGGCCGAGTTCGTTATCCCCCCTGAGTGCTACGTATCAGAGCATGACGACTCGACTCGAAAAGTGAAGCTAATACCTTCACTGGGAATCACCTGCACGTTACCAACACGGGGGGTAACATTCAAACAGGAAAGGGTGAGCATCATTTCAGTCTATATAATAGAAAATATGATAAGCACTAATCATAGGCTACACACTAGAATAATCAGCGTCCAATACACAAGACATCCACATCACAGTCATCATTCACATCATGTACAAAAACTCATCTCATGTCATATAGGTTTATGAAGTGCAACCCACTCGCGGGTATATGCATGAAGGTACCTTTTCACAAAACGTCGCTTAGCCACTCAGGCCTCATCATCACTTAGCCACTCAGGCCTCAAAACATCACTGGGTTTTATGCATATGGGCATGAGACTCTATGACATGCACCACTCACTTCACAAAATCACACAATTACTCAGATCACAGTCAACAATGTGACCCATCACTTACCTGTTTGCTCGCACGGAGCACAGCACCTGTCAAATTCATAATCATCACACAACATCACTAGGCCACTTAGACCTTAACCTCGCTTAGCCACTCAGGCCCCAATTGTCACTTACACATAAACATCATTTAACTCAAACATTAGCCACTGAGGGCAAAAGCGTCATTTGACTAACCACCAAGGGCATCCTCGTCATTTACACATCATTATCATTAACTTTGGCCACTAGGGGCAAAACAGTCATTTTGACACTACCATGTTTAAAACTGTTGCTTATACACCAAAAGGGATTTTTAAAGAGTTCCACGTCATTTTTCAATGTCACTGGGACGACCACCGGGGACAGCCAATTGGGCGCCCACAAACAGTCAGAAAATAACAATTTTTCATTTTAAAAATTGAACCCACAAATAGACAACGTAAAAAGCTTCATGACACTTTTCGAATCGTTCAAAACGGACGTCTGAGTCAAAAGTTATGATAAAAATAAGTTTGGGAAAAAATTAGACAACGTTCTGAGAATTGGCGCCTTAGGCGCCCAGGCAACACAGGCACCCGCCGCCCAGGCGCGCACAACACAACGCAACACAGCGCCACAGGCGCCCAGCGCCCAGGCGCGCACAACGCACAACACAGACACAACACGGGCGCCCAGCGCCCAGGCGCGCACAGCGCGCAACACGCACAGACACGGGCGCCTAGCGCCCAGGCGCGCCCCCACGCGCAACAACAACACAGCACAGGCGCCCAGCGCCCAGCACAGGCGCCCAGCGCCCAGAAACCAGCAGCAACGTCCAGAATTTTGCCAAAACGCTTTTTAATACTGAAAATTGTTTTCTTAACAATTCTAAATCATAAAACCTCAACATTTTCCCAGCAACTAAACATACACATATTTCAATCAATTTCTCAAAAATACAATTGGGCATCATCTTCCCTATCCCCTTGGCGCCCTAGGCGCCTATACACCATCAATCCAATTTCGCAACCAACACAAGCAAATCCAAACACAACAATTTCAGTTTCACGAATAATTCGAAGGTCACAAATCAATGACTATAATTCTAACACTACAATTCGCACACATATGCATAGGAAACTCAACCATTCACTTCGCATATATCAACACATATAATAGCCCCTATCAACGATGCATCAAGAAACATCAAGAACTCATGCTTACATCATTTCGCATACAACAATATATAAAAACCAACATCACAATACATCAATAAATCTAGTCTAATCCTAGATCTAGAACTCATCATATGAACTATTAAATAGAGTGATAGAGCTCCCCTAACCTCGAAATTGAAGAACGGAGGCTCCGGAGATAGTCACGTACAGGATCACAGCAACAAAATCACGCTCCTCGCTCTTCCTTGCTTGCGACTTCTCTCCTCTTCCTCTTCTCTCCTTACGGCGCCCTTCCTTGCTCTCTCTCTATCTCACGCTCTTTCTTTCTTTCTTTCTTTTGATTTCGCAAAATGCCACAAACCCTAGCCCCCACCAACTAACCACTTCGCCTATATTGTGGATCACGGGCTTGGGCTTTCCACTTAAGCCCAAGTCATGCAAGTGGCGCCTCCACTCCCTCCTAATACCACCAAAATAAATAAAATTCTAATTAATCGAATTACATCAAATAATTTAATTTAAATCCCCAATTATTTAATTAAATAAATTAATTAAATAATTTTAGGGTGTTACATCAGCTAACTTGGATACTTTACTGCTAGAACGGACCGGAATAAAATGAGCTGATTTGGTTAACCGATCTACAACTACCCAAATGGAGTCGTTACCGGCCTGAGACTTTGGCAACGCCATTACAAAATCCATGGAAATGTCTTCCCATTTCCACACTGGCACATCTAATGGTCGTAACAGACCACCAGGCTTCTGATGTTCTATCTTAACTCTTTGGCAAGTTAAGCACTTTGACACAAATTCAGCAATCTCTAACTTCATTCCTTGCCACCAATACATCTGTTTTAAATCTCTATACATTTTGGTGGATCCAGGGTGTACAGAAAATAGACTTCGGTGTGCTTCCTCTAGCACTTGCTTTTTAATATCTTCATTATCGGGCACACAGATCCTACCGTTGAAACAAATCACTCCATCGCTATCCTCAGTGAAATCTGGCAACAATTTCTGTGATTGTAGCTTCACATCAATTTCCTGTGCTAAGCGAATAGAATCCCTTAATGAACTGGAGATCCTCATATGGCTCAACACTAACCGGCTTTTCCTTGATCTTGCATTCACATTTAAGTCCCTAAAGGACTCCAACAATTTCATCTCATGCATCATAAACTCTGCTATGTGGATGGATTTCCTACTTAGTGCATCAGCTACTACATTAGCTTTTCCCGGATGATACTTCAACTCGAAGTCATAATCCTTCAGAAATTCCACCCACCTTCTCTGCCTGTTATTCAACTCCTTCTGGTCAAATAAATATTTCAAACTCTTATGATCACTAAAGACTTCGAAACGAGACCCATACAGGTAATGTCTCCAAATCTTCAGTGCGTACACAATGGCTGCCAACTCTAGATCATGAGTCGGATAGTTTTCTTCATGAGTCTTCAACTGTCTGGAGGCATAAGCTACAACTTGTTGGTTCTGCATTAGAACACATCCTAGACCCTTCCCAGAAGCATCGCTGAAAATTTGAAAATCCAAAGACGGATCTGGAAGAATTAGGATTGGAGCAGAAGTCAACCTAACCTTCAATTCTTGAAAACATTCCTCACAATCGGCATCCCATATAAACGGTTGGGCCTTACGAGTCAACCGGGTAAGTGGGAGAACCAGTTGTGAGAAACCCTGAATAAACCTCCTATAGTAACCAGCTAGACCCAAGAAACTTCTTATTTCTGTAACAGATGTTGGTCTTTCCCAGTTCAATACAGCTTCCACCTTACTGGGATCCACGGCAACTCCCGATTGGGAAATCACGTGTCCCAAAAACTTTACTTCCGGCATCCAGAAGTCACACTTCGATGGCTTGGCATACAATTTCTTTTCTCGGAGTACGTTCAGAACAATGCGGAGATGTTGAACATGGTCCTCAATGGTCTTAGAGTACACCAAGATATCATCAATAAAAACTACCACAAACTGATCAAGGTACGTGTGAAACACTCGGTTCATGTAATCCATGAATACCGCTGGAGCATTAGTCAAACCGAAGGGCATCACCACGAACTCGTAATGTCCATACCTAGTACGGAAGGCTGTCTTCGGAATATCTAAGGCCCGTACCTTTATTTGATGATAGCCCGACCTTAGATCAATTTTTGAAAATACCACGGCACCCCGAAGTTGGTCGAGTAAATCGTCTATCCTTGGCAATGGATATTTGTTTTTAATAGTCACCTTGTTGAGTTGACGGTAGTCAATACACAACCTCATGCTTCCGTCCTTCTTCTTAACTAGCAATACCGGAGCACCCCATGGAGAAGCACTTGGTCGGATAAATCTCTTCGATATTAACTCTTCAAGTTGAGACTTCAATTCCTTCAATTCTAAAGGAGACATCCTATAAGGGGCAATAGATATCGATCCTGTACCAGGAATCAATTCTATTGAGAATTCTACCTCTCTGTCAGGAGGTAAGGATGAAACTTCCTCTGGAAAGACATCTAGAAATTCATTTACCACTTGCACAGATGACAAATCTAAACCCGTTTCAGTAGATGCAGACAACATAATAAGAATAGCTTCCGCACCTTGGAATAATGACTGGCTTGCCTCGGTGTAAGAGATCGTCGCTTCAGAATTTGCCTGTGTCAATCCTACGGATTCGGAGGCGAAGCTAATAGTCCGATCGGCACAGTTGATTGTCACATGATTTTCAGCCATCCAATTCATACCCAGAACAATGTCCATACTTCTCATAGGCAAGCAGATAAATTTCACAACAAATTGTCTGTCCCCTATGACAAGTAGGCAATTTTCACACAACGACTGGGTCTGGACACGACCCTTAGCAGCAGTTAATATAGTTATCGGTTCGGATAGCTCAGACAATGCTAAACCCAACCGATCCACACATGCTTGTGATATAAAACAATGAGTTGCACCAGAATCATATAAAATATTGACTGAGTTATTAAAAAGAGATCCCGTACCCCTCAGAAGATTATCAGTAGGCGTGATGGTTCGAGCATCCAATGTATTGATTCGTCCTTGCCTTGGCGCATTCGGTGCTCCTTGGAAATCTTTCTTTGCCGGGCACTGATTTGCATAGTGGCCCTCTTCATTGCAATGATAGCACCGATTGGATCTTTGTGGACACTCGCCACGGTGATACCGTCCACATTTCGTACAATTTTTATACTTCGGTGAATCAGACGCTTGCACTTATTTCCCTTTGTAATCGTTTCCCTTGAATTGTCTGTTTGGTGTAGAAGATTCAGCCACCTTCTTCTTGCCCTTCCAATAATCTTTCCTTTCAGCATACATCTTCCTCAGATCCTCCTCAGCAACATATGCTTGTTGCACTAAGGCAGGATAATTAACCAAGGTGTAAGAACTGAGTCCTTGGCTCACATCAGCTCGGAGACCTTCTTTGAACATTTGCATTTTCCACATATCATTTGGGGCATACCTTCCCAACTCATAGAACTGAGACAGTCTTTCAAATTTCGCAGCATACTCCCCAACCGACATATCACCTTGCTTAAGATTTACAAACTCCGCTTGTTTACTCAGCTTCTTCACCGAAGGGAAATATTGCTTCAGAAATAATTCCTTGAAGTTGTCCCAAGTTAGGGGAGTTTCTTGGAGTTCCATCATATGCCTTGCATTACACCACCAGGTGTGGGCATCTTCATCGAGCACATTTGCCGCAAATATTACCTTCTCTTCTTCCCCGCATTGCAAGGTTTGAAAAATTTTCTCCATTGAATCAATCCAATAGTAGGCGGTCATTGGATCTGATCCTCCCTTGAAAGTCGGGGGCTTCATCTTCTGAAATTGAAAATATGCCCGGTTAGGATCTTCCTGATGGGGTTGAACATTGGGCTGCTGCAGAGCCATTTGGTCATGCTGCATTTGCAACATATCCTGCATCATCTTTTGCTGATTTTCGATGATATTCTGCATCCATTCAAAGTTTGGATCAACAGGAGGAGGAACGCCTCTACCTCTTCTGGCCATGATTCTGCGAAATATGCACAAAGTATTAAGTTGATCAAGCTCAATGTCTAATAGCATACTAAGAAAATCACGACTGGAGAAAGTAAAGACCCTAACAGCTAAGTCCGACTAGGTCGAACCGCTCTGATACCAACTGTAACACCCCGGTATATTTAACTTGTAAAAATACCAAAGCGTACCAAATGTAAACATCAGAGATAAAAATTTCCTGTTTAGACACTGAATACCATTATAATATTTTGCTGAAATACGACATAACCATCTTATACACAAATAAGATCATACGGTACTCAGACCATAACTGTCAGCAACTACGGTAATCAGAGTCATACAAGAAAGCGGAAAAAGATAAACAAAACACTAATGCCGTAGTGTTGTAATACATAAGCAACAGAAGGAAAATAAACTTGAACATAAAGCTAAGTCATTATTCTCCTCCCGGGGCCACCTACTCGTGCCTCTGAGGTTTCTTCTGTCCCTGTTTATCTGTAAAACAACAACAATTAAACAGTGAGATACAATCTCAGTGAGTTCTACCGAGACCCCTAACTACGCTCTCGGTTTAATTAAGAATTCCTTTCAACTTACACGACACCGCCTGCGCGAACGCTAAAACCCGGTGAACGTGTTACAATACAGTACGACACCGACTGCGCGAACGCTAACCCCGGTATATCGCACAACAAACTTTAACATAACACCGCCTGCGCGAACGCTGAAACCCGGTGAACCCCCTTACCAATAGTACTTTCCCTAATGGCACAGGGCCTAGGATAAGGGATCATGACTGCCCCGCCTAGTATGTCAACATGGGTCGTCACCCAAACTCGATATAATATATATATCTACAATCATATGAACTCACAGTCCATCAAATCAGACAATCAGTGAAACACTTTAATTCCAAGTTTTATAAAATCCAAGTTCACACTCGCACTCTATTTGACCACTTTTCGACACAATTTTCAATATCAAAAACAGATCATTTTGCCTTAAAAGTAGAATATTCAGTTAGGCCTCTGAATAAGCTTTCCAACGCATCTTAGAACACCTCAATCGGGTTCCCGGATCAAAAGTTATCGCGAAACGAAAAACAGTGAAAAACTGCTGAAATTCTGCCAAGCTGCGCTGAAGTCGCGCCTGGAGCGCGAGTTAAGCGCGAACTGGCAGAAAGTTCTGCCAAACTGCGCTGATGTTGCGCCTGGAGCGCAGGTGAGGCGCGAAATGGCAGCAGGGGGGTCTGTTAAGGCAAATTTTGGCGGTTTCGCGCAAAAACCGCGATTCCGCTCAATTCCGATTGTTGTTCCGATCAAAAACAGATTTGACAACCAGTAAAATAAGTCCAATTCAAACCACACAATCAATCAATCCAATCCACAAACTTAATCAAAACGAATTGTATTAAAACGCGATATATTTTCAAATAACGGTTTTCGTTCCAAAATCTCTCGAAACCAATTAACGTAAAAACTAACGAGACACAAAAACATCCTAAGCGTGAGTAAAACTCACCCTTGAAGCGAGAGCCGATATCGAACCGAATTTGCCGAGACGTCGAAATCACCGAAACGAACCCAAACAACACCGAACCGCTCCTAACTTCGTTCCGAGCTTCCAATCGCGTTCAATCCGCTCCTAGCTTCGATCCTAAGCATAACCCAATCACCAACACAACCTATTAATCCTCGATTTCAACAAATTCTCCCCACAAACCTTCAATTTTCGAAGTCAAATAAAAGGGGGAAAAATGGAGGAGAGGCTTACCTAAGATATGGGTTTTGATGAGAAGAGGGAGATGGTGATTGTGCTGAAATTTGAGGTGATGGGGTTTCCTCTTCTTCTTCCTTTCTCTTCTTCTTTCCTCTTCTTCTTTCTCCTTTCCTTCTCTTCTTTTCTTTCTCTGTTTTCTTTTCTTCTGTTCGTATCCTCCTCTTCTTTCTTTTCTTCTTTTATTCTTTTCCATTTAACACACACACACATATACTTATTAATTAATAAATAAGTGGTAGCGTGGTCCAATTACCGTATTGATCTTAATTCCTTATTTCGATTCCAAAACTTCCTTGGTCCGTATTATTCGGTTAACGACCCTGTGACAGTCAGTAATTAATTTTAGCACTCAATAATTTTACCAATTAAGTACCAAATTAATTCAATTGGGTTAACATCCAAATAATTCGATTAATTATTTTGAGGATGTTACAGTCTACATGGAGAACAATTAGTGACAAGCCACGTAGAATTTTGAAGTAATTGATAAATATGAATGTACTTACGAATCCAAGTAAGGCGCTAGGTAAAACTAATTTGTTGCCTTTGTGTAGCCTTTCTTGGATGAAGGTGTCAATACGTGTTGAGCTATTTTCAGGAGTCAAAATATGCTCAGGGTCAATGAAATCATACAAATGGCTATTGCTCTTCAAGGTACTTTGGTGTTGTAGATACCTAAGACGTTATGATAAATGTTAATCATACAATCTAATTGTTAATTGTTAAATGGTTAACTAAAGTAGGTGTAAAACTCACTTACATCAACCATAATTGTACAACACTTATGAAGTGACTAAGTTACACAAGAAGGGGGGTTAAATTGTGTGCCCTTTTAAAATTTAAGACCTGAAACCTTCTTAACAGAATGTTCTCAAGATAATCTTGGATATGAGAAGGTTAGTAACAATAGATAATCAACATAGAATACTAACTTCTCTAATGATGAAGGGCGGTTATGAATAAGAGCTAGTAAGAGATATGTTAGTTTTAACTTGAGTTTAAATCATAGATTATAAGTTCTTAGATAAAACTGTTTTGAGAAGGTAGAATAAATTAACCTTCTCTTAGTTTGAAAAACAACAAGTAGTTTATAGCAAGTGAGCAAATAGTAAGGAAAGCTAGTAAATAACACAGTAGAGTTATAGAGGCTCACCCAAACTTGGCTACGTCCTCTCCCCACTACCTTGTGAGTATTACCACTATTTCCCAAATAGCTATTACATTTGCTTTTGATCAACACACAAAAGACTTAACCAACACTAGCTTTCGATCACACACAAAACCTAGTGCACTCTTACACAGCTACGCTTAGCTGTTTCCACGCATTAGTCATGTGTTGTTGATGTAGAGTCTAGTGATCAACTTAGGTTTGTTTATTTTGCATCGTAGTAGAACTTGTACTGTGGTGTTGGACGACTGTATATGTTTTGTATGTGTATAACTTTGACAGTAGGGCCTTCTTGGGGAGTGCCTCTATGTAGGGTTTGAAAAGTGGGCATGGACCGCTGAGCTGACCCGCTAGCCCGCCAAAAAAAATGCAGGTTTGGTTGGGGTATTGGGCCCGCTTTCTTGCTGAGCCCACCCCACCAAAAGGAAAAACCCGAGAGATAAAGACATGGACGAGGCGGGTTGGCCCTCTAGCCCTTCTGTATTAAAAAAATAAAGCAGATGAGCTATGTTACCGTCAGCCCATTTTATAAAAAAAGTTAGACATATCAGCAGCCCAAAAAACCCAATTTGTTTTGTTTGTGAGATTGTGAGTGAATGAATTAAGTAACATTAGGGTTTTCTTCTCTTTTAAAGTTCAAGAATAAAAATCGAGAGAGACCCAGAAAGTTCAGCAATGTTCTCTCCTTCGCGCTCTTCCCCGTTCACCGGCGCGCCGGTGGGTCTCGTTCTTCCTTGTGCGTCGTCCTTCCAACCACAATTTGCATCACTACTGCTCTTCCCTTTCTTATGTATGTTTGTTTTTGTTTTGACTCTTATGTTTGTTTTTGCTTTTCTTTTTGTTCTGTTTCAGTTTACTGTTTTGCTTGAGTTTGTTGTTCTTCTTAGTTTGTTAGTAGGTTTTGTTCAAAATAATAGAACCTGCTAACAAACTATTTAACCTCCTATATGAAATAGTGTTGGGCTATTTTCAGTATTTAACCTCCTATATGAGATTACTGGGATGTGTCGCGGACTAGGTCGCTCTCTTTAAAACGTTTCGTGGCACTGCTCCAAGGTCCAAGCAGGCTATCAACCACGACGTCCCTAGGATAAAACAGGTCAGTCGAAACGGCTACGAAAGTTCACTACACCGTGAAAATTCGCTCTAAGATATAAACCCTCAATATGGTTATGAAAATCCACTCTTTAGAAACTAAGCTTGGAAATGGTTCAAGCATTCTAGAGAAGAAAGAAATTTAGGGAGAAAAGAGAAAACTCGAGGAATGATTTATCGTAAGTGGTGTGTTTTGCAAATGAGGAGAAGCTCTCCTTTTATAGGCTTTTTCCACTATAGAAGTGATTAGCCTATCTAATGTGGGAATTTTTCCAATTCACACACAAGAGTTCCAACAGATTTGTACCTAACTTTTGAACAAGAGTGTGAGTTAGTGGAACCTAGTAAAATCACGAAGAACAAGAGTAAGCAGAGATCGCATGTGTGGAAGTTTTTTACTCACGAAGAGGGGGTGATAGTGAAGGAACGCAAAGAGTAAAATGCAATGCATGTGGTACATCATATGTTGTTGGGGAAAAACAATATGGGAGAATTTCTCTACAACATCATCTTAAAGTTTGTAAGAATGTTAAATTTGGAGATGTTAGCCAGATGATGTTAGACATGCGAGGAAGGCTAAAATCCTTAAGGATTGATAATTTGATATCTCGTGAGAAATGTGCTAAGTTAATTATTAAGTGGGTTCTTCCTTTTAAATTTGCTGAGTATGATGTGTTTAAAGATTGGCTTCAGTATTTGAACCTTGAGTACTCTCCTACCACTTTAAATACTTCCAAGGATGATGTTGTTGAAATATACATGAGGGAAAAAGACAGAGATTAAGGAAGAAATGGCCAACACTCCTTGTAGGTTATCTTTAACTTCCGATTTATGGACATCAATTAATACTAACAGTTATATTACTTTAACATCTCATTATGTTGAAAGAAATTGGTAGTTAATTAGTAAAATCCTCAACTTTTGTCACATGCCTCCCCCTCACTCTGGTTTTGAGTTTTGTGAGAAAACAACTGAATTTTTGACTGATTGGTGAATAGAGAAGAAGGTTTTTAGCATTACTTTGGATAATTTCTGGAAATGATGTCATGCAGCAAACTTTGAAGAGTCAACTAGCCTTGCAAAAGTGGTTGTTATGTGAAGGGGAGTTCTTTCATGTCCGCTGCTCTAAACATATCTTAAATCTAATTGTGCAAGGGGGACTTAAAGTAGCTTCTGGTGCTTTGCATAAGATTAGGGAAAGTATCAAACATGTGAAGGGTTCGGAGAGTAGGATGGTAAAATTAAACCAATGCATTGATACAGTTGGCAACATTGATGTATCAAGTGGGTTGGTTACAAATGCGCCTACAAGATAGAATTCTACATATTTGATGCTCAAAAGTGATCTTAAATATCAACCCGCATTTGAAAAGCTTCATTATTATGATGCAAATTATATATGTAATCCTTCAAAGGAAGAATGGGTGAGACTTGAAAAAATGAGTAGGATGATTTTGAAAGGGTGAGACAACCAAAAATATGAAGATAGAGTTATAAAAAGCATGGCTGAAAGGATGATTTTGAAATTTGAGAAGTATAGGAATGAATATAGTGTTGTTCTTGCATTTGGGGCTGTGTTAGATCCAATAATGAAGTTGGACTCATTGGGTTATTGTTATAAATGAAGTTGGATAAAATAAAGCAGAAATTGTATAAGGTCTTTTCATAATATTCTATTTCTTGTTGCAAGGCTTCAAAGACTCCTACCTCTTCAACTATGTCGACTAAGCCAAAACTATTTGATGCAAGTTAATTTTTTGGTTAAAGATACGGTTTCATTTAAATATTTTTGTATTTCTGTAAGTTGTAAGTGAACTCTTCATTTTGGTGAAGCCAGATTGTATGCAGTTGATTATTACTCTTCATTTTAATGCCATTTGCACAATATTTCATCTACAATTATAGTTGACCTTGAAGATTAGAATTTAGATGCTTCACTCCTGCTTTGTTAGACAATGTTAAGCAATTAATGTGAATCTCTAGACTTTCGCGTTGTACTTATTATGGTTTTTTTGGTTCTTAAAAATACTTGTTTTGGTTGCTTGATGGTTAATCCTAGTCATCAAGCAATCAAAATACTTATTTTGGTTAATTGAAGGTTAATACTTGAATTATGGTTTTGGAACTTTTGATTGATGGTTGTAAGTGAAATTTCTTAATGGTTTTAGTTGCTTTATATTTAATCCTATTAATTCCAATTCCCGATGGTTTTATGGTTTTGCACTTTTAAAGTAAAATTTGTTAAAAAATGCTTTATAAAAAACTCTTTTAAAAAATAGGTGAAAAGTCTCTTAAAAAAACCGCAAAAAATTAGACGTCTAAATCAGTCACTAAAACGGTTTCAAAGACGGTCAATAAATCAGTCGCTATTTAATCGGTCACAAAATCGGTCGCTACTGGTTAGCGACCAGTGATATAGTGACCGATTTTTTATGGTCACAAATTCCGTCACATAATCGTGTAGTGACCGATTTTTCCTATATAGCGACCGAAATATCGGTCACTACTTACCGTTTTTTTTGTAGTGGACGGGCCAGCCCTCCGTCTGCCAGCCCATCACTTTGGCGAGGTAGGCTAGAATTTTGAACCCACTTTTAGTTGGCGGGACAACCCGCCCCGTCCCTTTTTTGGTGGGCTGAAGGCGGGGCGGGTGGGTTGGCCCATTTTGACACCCCTACATCTATGCAGGTGCGTGCCAGAAATACTCCCTTATTATGACTGACGTCTCTAATGAGGGAAATTCACAACTCTGGCGTATTTCACATTTTGGAGCGGTAGTGACTTATTAGATATGTTCATGTTATGTATTGTAAGCTACTTTTTTGAAAAGTATTTTAAAAGCAAAATATTTTATACAAATTGATGGAAGTATAAAGAATTATCCATATTTTTTTTAAAAAAAAATGTACCATATTTTAGAGGTTGAACTTCACTAGTGACTTCCGAAAATCGGGGTGTTACATTGAGGTTTTCCCATAATAACCGGTTTGCTCCCAAGCTACACTTATAGTAAATATTTACCATAATACAACTTGTAACGCCCAAATATTTAATTAAATTATTTAATTAAATATTTAGGTATTCAATTATTTATTTTATTTATTTTAGTTGGTGTAATTATATTAACGTTGGACTAAGAGGTGTGTAATGGAATATTAGGGGATGGCGTTAGTAATCGGGCTTAAGCTGGAGGAAAGCCCGTGATCCAAGTCCACTAGCTAGGCGCATAGGAGAAGCGCCTAGGCTAGGGTTTGGTGTCATTTGCGAATTGGCTTGAGAAAGAGAGGAAACTTGCGAATAGAGAAGAAAAAGAGAGAGAGGTCGCGAAATAGAGAGAGGAGAAGAGAAGAGGTTTGGCGCATATCCAAGGGAGAAGAGGAGGAGGATTTCGCACATCCAAGGAGCAGAGAGGAGCTGTGTGGCTGAGGTTCTGTTGGTGACTTGATCAAGAGAATTGGTGCTCTCCTACTATAAGGTAAGGGTGGGGTTCTTCCTTATAATGGGGTTTTATGATGGGGTTATGTGGGAATAGATCCTATGATGCCTAGGGTTTGCTTTTGATGTGTAGTTTGGTGTTAGTTGAATTGTATATAGGTTGAATTGAAATTTGACATCGTTGGTGATTGTTGTGACTCAAAGAATTGGTGATTCATTGTTGTTAGTCCTAATTGCATGTTAGGTGTTCGATAAAATGTTCGTTTGGTGTTGTGATTAGCAAATTATGATGATTGACGTTGGTGATTAAGGATTGGTGATTTAAATTGGTGAAAATAACGAATTGTTGACCCCTAGGGCGCCATGGGCACCATTGTCCTAGATGCTGTTCTTGGCGCCCTGCTGCTGGGCGCCGTGTGCCAGGATGTTGTTGCTGATGTATTCTGAGTCCTGGGCGCCCTGGGCGCCAGAGTTGCTGGTGTTGTGTTCCCTGGGTGTGTTGCTGTTTTTGCCGCCCTGTGCCTGGGCGCCGTGTCTGGCTCTGTTGCCTGGGTGTTCCTGTTGCTGTTTTTGGCGCCCTGTTCCTGGGCACCGTCTCTGGTGGGTGTGTGCGTGTGCCAGTGTGCGTGTGTTGCCGTATCTTGGCGCAGGGGCGCCATGGGCGCCTGTTCCTGTGTTGTGTTGCGCGCTGTCTTGGCGCAGGGGGCGCCATGGGTGCCATGGGCGCCTGTGTCTGGGTGTGTTGCGCGCTGTGTCTTGGCGCAGGGGCGCCAAGGGCGCCATATCCTGCTGTGTTGCCTGCTGGGCGCCTCCCTGGGCGCCAGTTTCTGTGTGGTGTTGCCTGGGGGCGCCATGGGCGCCAAATCCTGTGTCTTGTTGCGTTTTTGTGTTGCCTGGGTGCCAAGGGCGCCAGTTTCTGTTGCTGGCCAGTTTCCAGCGTGTTCCCTTCTAGGCGCCCAGGTTCAGGATGTTCCTCAAATTTTTCCCGGTTTTGTTTTTGACATATCTTTTGACTCGGGAGTCCGATTTAGACGTTTCAAAATGTTTTGGAAAGCTTATTCAGAGGCCTAGCTGAATATTCTAATTTGAGGCAAAGTAGTCCATTTGTCTGGAAAAATTGTTAACCGTTGGTGTAGTCGTTAAGTGGTGATGTTTTAAAAAGAAAGTTGTCATGTCTCAAATACTTTGGAAAAATTGTCGTGGTCCCAAATGTTTTGGAAAAATCCTCGCATCTTAAATGTTTAGGAAAATTGTTGTTATCTCGTTGTCTTGGTGCTATTTTGGAAATTGTTGTCCTCTTGGTGACTTGGTGCGGTTTGAGCTAGGTGTGAAGGCTCAAACCTTGGTGTTGTTGGAACTAGGTGTAAAGGTTCCAAGTCTTGGTGTTCCGTTGTGTCGGGTAGTTGGTGTTTTTCGGTGTCGTTGTGGCTAGGTATGAAAGCCCAACTTTGGTGATATTTGGTGATTTTGTTGGTGTGTCATATTGTGACAAATTTGGTGATTGTCTGTGTGCATACATGGTGTCGCATACAGCATGTGCATTTATTTTGGTGAAGGCCTTTGGTCTTGGAGCTAGGTGTGAAAGCTCAAATTTTCTAAAACTGGTGAGCCTGGTGTGAAAGCTCGATTTTTGGTGAATTGGTGAGCCTGGTGTGAAAGCTCTCAATTTTGGTGATGCCTCTATTTACAGGCAAAATTTTGGTGACTTGGTACCACATGCATATGCCCGTTGGTGTGGGTTGCATTCATGCATTGTCATGACATTTGGTGACTGAATTCTCGTGTTATAATTTGATTGTGTTTATGATTACATGTGTGTAGTGGAATGGTAGCTATAGTTGTCATGTTCTAACATATTGCCTATCATTTTACGCTATTATATTGGAGATATCTCACCCCTTCTGTTTGAATGTTACCCCTATGCGGTAACGTGCAGGTGATTGCGAGTGAAGGCTTAGGTATCTTCGCTATTCTGAGTCGGTGTCGTCGGTGTCCTTTGCTTTGATGTGTAACACTCAAGGGGGGGATAAACGCTAAACTTTGGTTGTTATATTTTATTTGTTGGAGTCCATTCAGGACGTTATGATTTCATGTGTTTTGAATCTTATTTGTATTTCTGCTGCGTGGTGATGTATTTTGACAAGGTTATTATATCGTATGAGTCGTTTTATTTAATGATGATGTGTGACATCTCTTTTCGAAAATATGAAATAATTTTTTGAAACTCTAATTTTATTAAATAATTACCGGGTAAAAAAGGGGTGTTACACAACTCAACCTCTTGACACCCAACTCTAAGCATACCCAAACAAAATCCCTCTACATGTAAATATTTGGGTTCCTAGGATTTTCTCACAAACAAGGAGGATGCCCCCACTAACGCCAATGGATGGGGACCAAAACCAAGCAATCTCTGAATTCTCCAAAAGGAACTAACCTAGTCCTAACCTAGTCCTTCATAAACATGTTTCAACTTTATCTCTTGGAATGCAATGAAGTCCAATCTCATGACGAACCAAATGTCTAATCTTTCTCTTTTTTAACCAATCCCCCAAACCCCCATTCATCATAGAGCATAAATGATGGTATTGGAGTACACAAGAAAAGGGGCTTGAAGTGTGTTGACCATTTTTAGGAAAATATTCTCCCATAATATAATGCATATAAAGATCATAGAAGACCAGGATAAACCAAAACATAGAGAGAGAAAGGAGAACACACATTCACTAGTGTAAAATTGACTTTAGAAAGCACCATTTAGCATCGGTTGTTTGAACAGCCGATGATAAATGTAGACGTGGTGGCAATTTTGCAATTAAATGGAAGTTTTCAATTTTCGCGCCTTCATTTAGCATCGGTTGTTTAAACAACCGATGTTAAAAGTACTTGCATCACACATTTAGCATCGGTTGTTTATACAACTGATGTTAAATGTGTTGTCTAACACATTTAGCATCAGTTTTATAAACAACTGATGCAAAAGGTCCCATTTTATTCCTAAAAATTACGCGTTCTCCTCTCACAACTCTCATTCTCTCACTCTCGTCACTCTCGCCGTCAACCTCGTCAACGTCGTCACTGCCTTCTCGCCGTCGCCGTTCAAGGGAAGAAATATAAGCTCCACGATTTCACGAACTGGGTACGTTTTCTTCTTAGACCCAGCTTCAATCTCTAGGTTTAAATTTCATTTTCGATTTCATTTTCATTTTAGATTTCACGGTTTCACGAACTGGGTACCTTCAATCTCTGTTCTTCTCTCACAACTCTCACTCTCAATCTCGCTACTCTCCCTTCTCTCTTCTTCGCTAATCTCTGTTTTAGTTTTGTTTTTGTTTGTTGTTTGATGCTCATACTATTTTTAATGGTATTTGAGATTTCAGATTTTAGTTTTCTTTATTGATTTTAGGATTTTTAGGGTTTTTACGATTTTAGGGTTTTTAGGATTTTAGGATTTTAGTTTTGTGCTTGTGTTGTGGTGTCTAGTTAATTATTTTTACATACATGGTTGTTTTGCAGTACTGGATTCCCAGGTGAAGAAGAGAGACTTGGTTTTAGTCATTTTCAACCTAAAAGCTCAGAAAACAGGGATGTTCAAAATCTTAATCCTTCTTCAAGGGTTCCTATTCATGAAGTAATAAAGCAAGAAGTTTCTCAAAGTGGAAATTTGTATGGCCAGGAATTTCAGACTTCTGGACCAGCTACTGGCTCATCTTGGTCACATATGGTGCCAGGTTTTTTCTTTTCTTTTTCCTCATCCAAACTTTCAAATTATTCAACTTCTAATATATATTATACATAAGCATATATGTATATGTAGATTTTGTCTTCAACATATTAAATTTTGTTAATCAAATTCATTTAGTCTATCTTTATCTTCTGCTATAGTGTTATAGCTCAACAACTGTTGGAGTTACTAAGAAGGCTAGGGTTCAGGCATCTTCAAGCCAAGCACCTCTGAAGGTGACTTACAAACTCTCCTCCGTTTTTTTCTTCTATTTGTCTCTTTTAATTTTGAAAAATATTTCTCTTTTACTTGGTTTGTGATATTGTGTATATGTGGCCGTTTTGTTGTGTGTTGTCTTTCTTGATTGTCTTTCTCTCCAAGACTGTTTACTCTTTTTTGCTGTTAATTACTTTACTTGTTTCTTTTGTTAATACATATGATGCTGGTTATTACTTGTTTCTTTCGTATAACCTGTGCCCTGATAATACCTTCAATTATATATTATGAATCTGAAGCAGGTGAGGAAGGAAAAGCTTGGTGATACAATAACAGCACTTCACCAACTAGTTTCCCCATTTGGAAAGGTAAGCAATTAACTTATTAACCTCTCTTTTATTTTAAACACAACAGACTTTGGTTTGGTTTAGAAAACCGCCACCATGAAATAGTTGTTTCAAACTCTTCCATGATTCATGTTTTCTGTACCTCTATCTATATCTTTTGGCATTGATTGGAATATCACTATTAGCTCTAAAAGAATAAAGATGACCCTTCATGTAGTTAGTGATGTTGATCACTTTTGCAGACTGACACAGCTTCTGTCTTGTTAGATGCCATTTGATACAACAGGTTCCTTCAGGGTCAAATTGAGGTGATATTTCTCCTCTTCTCCCAAGCTATTCAGATAGTACTAGCATGCAGTTAAAGTTTGATGTTTGTTTCTTTCCAAAACATTCTTTTTTTATGGGAGTTATAAAATTTTATTCCACTTTGTTGCAGGCACTCAGCTCTCCTTACATGGACAATGCATCAAAAAACATGAGGAATCATAAGTCTGTGAGTACCCATTTCCCAATGTCACAAACACAAACACACACATACACCTGACACATATTTTTGGACAGGACAAAAATGACACTATACTATTGTATGTACTAGAATTAGATTATCTACTATCTATAAGATATAAAGGAACTAATATAATACTGATTTGGTTTCTTTTACCATAATCATTATGTGGTACTTAAAATTGAAAGGGCTTAATTTCATGTTCCAAAAGCATCCAAAACTGATGATGATTCATTGATCTGACTGAAAACAGTAGGAGCCTGGCTTAATATACTTCAGGTGTTTATTTTATAGAACTATGGAAGGTGCTGTCAATTATTTTTTTTGGATGATCCACTTAATATCTCTGATAATTTGGAATTCTTGTTTACCAAACAAGCAACTACTCAAATCATGCATCTACTAAAATTTTCAGAATACATCCTTCTTAAGCTTTAATTGATAAACAGAAATGTAAAAGAGTTACACATTAGTCCAAACTGCGACCGTCGATGTTGTTAGATGTTTGTATAGCTTGCTTCAAATATTGAGGGGTGCGATAATTACTAGCTAAATTATTATCAACTAAGAAGCTCATATACTTTTATATATATATATATATATATATATATATATATATATATATGTATATATATATATATATATTATATAATAAATAGATAAATTTTTTGCAAAACAGATAGTAAGATATCCGTTTATTTTTTGTAGAGTAAGATTGTTGAAACATTTTAAAATATTATTTGAAAATAATATAAAGTTGTAATCTTAATAGGAAAAATATGAACAGATAGTGTTGTTCTTTTTGATAGCAAGAGAGTTGTTACTGACTAATATCCAAATGTATATAACTACCGATGCTAAATGTATATATCCAAATGTAACATGGCACCGTCCCGCTCTCGTGAAGCTCCGTCACTGTTTGTATATAACTACAGTTTTAAACACTAGTGACTGTTTTATCAATAAACGGTACTTTTCACATATCAAATTCAGAAGTATACTTTTAGTTTTATCTCTTATTAATTAGAGGATATCTTCATTTTGCAGTTTTTGACAGTGATGTCAATTTGCACAAACCGTGCTCTTTTAGCTTGGCTATATGATAAGGAGGGAAATTGGAAAATAGAGTCCGGACTTGCAGCAATTTTAATGATGGAACATATCCTCTTGTTGATTAAATTTGGTTTCTCTCATTTGGTTCCTGAGGTGATTGTTTTCTCCCTTTGCTTCATATCCAAATGATAATGATTCCTTTTCATATCAAATATGTTTTGTTATGTATTACACCGACAGACTAAAGTGCTGTTTTGTTATTTTCTAGCTTAAGAAACATCATGTGAGTTAATCTTGCAACATATAAACCAGCCATATTATGTCTCTTCTATTTGCAGGGTAAAGCTATGTTTTCAATTGGAAGTTCATTTCTATTATAGATGTTCTCTTTATTCAATATACTGTTTCCAAACTGAGGAAGATTGATGGAATTTTGTGTAAGAAACTTGTAAAACTTATAAGATTAATAACTTGTATTGTATGATATTAAATTTCAATAGAATTTGAAGTATTTTGTTTGTGTTATGGTTATTTTACATGCTTTCGCAAAATTGGTAAAGTAGGAAAGGCATTCTCATTTGCGTTAAGGTGGAGTATTAATCCATACGACCGATATGGATTAAAAATGAACAAAAATATAAAAAGAAACTTGACATTTAGCATCGGTTGTTTCAAACAAACGATGCCAAATGTCATTTTCTTTATCAAGATAATGACATTTAGAATCGGTTGTTACAAACAACTGATGCTAAATGTATCCACAAATGACATTTAGCATCGGTTGTTTCAAACAAGTGATGCTAAATGTCATTTTTTATCAAGATAATGACATTTAGCATCGGTTGTTTCAAACAACCGATGCTAAATGTATCAAATAAATGACATTTAGCACCGGTTGTTTCAAACAAACGATGCTAAATGTCATTTTTCGTATCAAAAATGACATTTAGCATCGGTTATATCAAATAACCGATGCTAAAAGTCATTTCCAGGACATTTAGCATCAGTTGTTTATAACAACCGATGCTAAATGTCATTTTTCAGGACATTTAGCATCGGTTGTTTCAAACACCCGATGCTAAATGTCATTTTCAGGACATTTAGCATCGGTTGTTATAAACACCCGATGCTAAAAGTCATTTTTCAGACAACAAAAATTGTGATGAAATGGACATTTAGCATCGGTTATTCGAACAACCGATGGTAAAAGCCACTTTTAGCATCGGTTAAAAACCGATGCTAAAGCCTAAATGTCCCACATTTAGCATCGGGGGATTTAGCATCGTCGGATAACCGATGCTAAATGTCCAAAACAACCGATGCTAAATGTCTTTTTTGCACTAGTGATTTATGTATATACTAGTTCACAACAATCTGTTGCTACATCATTTCCTCTCTTTACAGAGAGATTTTTGCCTTAACCCATTAAGGACCTATTCCACTAAAATCCGAGTATTCTTTTATCTGCCTCTTTAGGCTTCACAAGAGTATTTTTCATAGTCTCTCCAGGTACTTTGACACAACCTTACTATTTCTGGCTGACCTAGCCTAGTGAATCACTAGGCACTATGAAGGCCCAATACTTCAAAATAGGCCACGTACCCGTATCAGATACGTATCAGATACGTATCCTAGGAGTATCCTGGAATTTATATTTATTTTTAAATCAAAAAAAGACCAGGTACTTACCAAATATGTATCCTTGGAGTATCCTGGAATTTATATTTATATTTATTTTTTGCCTTACTATTTTTCTTTGAATTAGAATAATCCTACTTTGAATTCTAATGCAATGGTTTTTATTTTATTTTAGGTATTATAGTAGTGTGTGGCATAGTCAAACTTCAACTAGAGTTCCTCATCATCATGATGGTAACATTTCTTGAGAGAGGAATAAGTGTCTAAGAAGATATTTTGAAGATTCTGAGGAGAGAACAAAAGTTTGTCTGGAATTCTCTGATTTCTCATCTTTTGGTGGTGATTTTGCTTCTTCCGATTCAATTGAAGATAGATGCAACTTGGATGCAAAAACATGGTGGGTAATGCATGGAGGAGAGGAGAATGACACAGTTAGTGTTTAATAGTGAATAGTAGGCAATTCTATAGAGCCTAAACTTCTTTTGGATATGACTTATGATGTTGTTTTTCCTAAACTTGGGTACTAAATAGTATCTTTTGTGACATGTTCGTAGGAGGAAGAACATAATTTAAAATGGGTGGGAAAAAAACATTTAACTATACTTACTTATTTTGATCACAAGTATCTTTTTTGTAAATGTGATCATATCTATTGAATATTATGAGCAATTGTCAATTAGTAAAGTGAAGTATCTTTAGTTATGTTTTATATTTTTAAATTTTAATTTAATTTTTAATTAAAGTATCCCTGCCGTATCGTATCTTGATTTTCAAAATTTTCTCGTATCCACGTATCGTGTCGTATCGCATCCCGTATCGTATCCCGTATCTGGGCTTCATATCTGGTGAGTAACAAAGTGTTTAATGTCTCTTCGAATCTGATGAGCTCTCAAAAGAGAGGATAAACATTCTGATCTGAATTTGTTCAAGGCTTTTTCTTCATATGTCTCTTTTTCTTCGAACATGCCTTTTTCTGAATAGACTGCTTATAAAAATGAGATAGTTACTCTGCAACAACATAAATCTTCTTTCCAATACCTCATAGGTATTCTCAGCAAAGTTCCTTCAGAATCTTCTTCCAATACCAATATAGTCACTACTAGTGAGATTTGACCAGATGGAAAGCACGACCAAATGCATAGTCAAGTTCTGGTTCCACTCACTATCTTGTCAATACTAGATGATTGTTAACCGGAGATTGCATCATAATATGAATTGAGTGGAGTATTAGGAGTAAAATTGTTCTTTGATATTATTTGTTATCTTCAAAACAGTTGTGAGTCATTGTTTTAGAATCCACTTTGTTCCAAGTACAATAAAACCAATTTGCATTACCCACCACAATTTCCATTATGTCCTCACCTTAACCACCAATCGGAGAAGACTATCACGAAGGGAGATTGGTCCCAAAGTGAGGAGCGGGTATCAGGAGAATACATGGTCGCCGGTAAGCTTCGAAATATGGTTTTTGTTTTGGACGGTCTTTGGGCATTTCCAAATGGCTTTTGGCTGTCAAAAATGCCTATTTTTTTGTAGTGATGTTCTTAATACTCCTTCCTTCCTTCCTTTTGTTTTCTATATCTGGGAAAAGACTCGTTAGGCTGTTAATTGGTAGTTTACTAGGTTTGCTGACAATGGTGCCTGGGGAATAGATAGTTGTGTGAATCGAAAGAATGTAGTGAACCAAAATCTTGTTAAGTATGATATAAGATTCAAGGAAATTAAAGAAAAAGTTTCTTCCCAAACTGTCCCACTTGGACAATTCTAGATTCAATACAATGCGCAGTATCATCATCCTCGGTACCCACTCTTCATTATATTAAATCTCAAACTGGAAACTAAAGCTTAACTTAAAGATGAAAAACTAATAGAAAAAGACTTCAAAGAAACGTAAGATTTACATATGCATAACGACATTATTATTATTAATTATTATTATTATTATTATTATTATTATTATTATTATTATTATTATTATTGGGCGTGTAATTATCCAATATTCGAATACAACTCCAAATACATGAAATATTTAAAGTCCTAAAGTATCTCTACTATTACTTCCAATAAGGCTCACCAAGAGAAGAGCGAGCAGTCGATTCCACAACTGATGCCGATGGAAGGCTCTCTAAACAACCATAAAGTGTCGGATTTTTTTTCCGGTGTTTGCAGGGGGTACCGTGTCATATCCTCTTTGGAGACATTTATGATGTCTGGGATCGATTGAACCTCCTTACTAGGTTAGTACACTGGCCTCCTCAGGGTAGTGCGTCCATGAAAGGTCCACCAACGGGCAGGAACACATGGACTCATCAGGTCACGATCCTCCCAGTCATCATCCTCTCACTCAATGGCAGGCAACGCACGTAGTGCTACCTCCCTCATGAGTCGGTGCTCCTCTTTTCAGGTAGTACGATAAGGTGGGCTACTAGTCATAACCCACGTACAACGACCATCATGCGTAGACGAGGACATCGTTTGTTGTAGTGCAGCATGCCAAGAAAAACTACATTTAGAAAGAACAATTCTAAACTCATGACAAAGTATTTATCTCGTCATATTATTTCAAGAAATCCCTTTAATATGAAAGAAAACGTAAAAAAAAGAGCATACTATTTGATATAGGAATCCCTACAAATAAATTCAGTATCCTTCTAACAGCTCTAAAAGAGATTCATATCAACGAAATTATAGCAAAATACTTGGAAAAAAATCTAATGTATTCTTTATTGATAAAAAAAACCTAACATATTCTTTCACCAACCCTAAAAACATATTGTCTAGTTCAAACCTAACATAAATTATCATAAGAACACATAATACCAAATAACAACAAAAAAAAATGAAAAAAATAACACACCCTAACCTCCCTTTTTTCAAACAGAAAACTCCCTCCCTCTCCCTACCACCCATATCCCTAACATCCCCCAAATGATACAAGGCTAAGCTCTTACCACTGAGCAAGCACTTCAAGTGTCGTGTGTATGTGTGTGTATATATAAAAAAAATAAATACTACATTAATTGTATTTAGTAAGAGCATATATAGTAATCACATTTTAAGGGAGCATAAATAACGTGCAAGAAGTATATTTTGGGATGTTACATATATGTTCATTATGCTGCCTTAATATGTGATTACTATATATGCTCTTACTAAATACAATGTAGTACACACACACATATACACATCGGGTGTTAAACTTGACGACTTACACAAATTGATAACTTCATATAGAAAATGAAATTTATCAATCTGACTGTTGAATGACTTAATATTATCCTTGTGATCATGCATAACAAATTTCATTCAAGTCAAAAATTATTTGACACTCTTTCGCACTACTTTATTTCGATTGCTAATATGTTAACGATAGTAAATGTTAGGTAACACACCTATGATTTTCTAATTTTTTTGAAATTTGATATACATGATCACAAGGATAATATCAAGTTAATCAACTATCGGGTTGATAAATTTAATTTTCTATATGAAGTTGTTAATTTATGTAAGTCGCTAAGTGTCAAATTTCTCGACATATATATATATATATATATATATATATATATATATATATATATATATATATATATATATATATATATATATATATATATAGTACAGAATACGAGCAAGAAGTAAGGTTACGAGACCAAAGTTTTATGTTAAGTGAAATTATCTTTGGAGTTGGTTGCTTGAACAATCGAGCCTAAATGTGTAGAGAAAATACATCTAGAGTTGAGTTTCCAAATAACCAACTCCAAATGTGTAGCAAAATACCCATTTTTAGTCGATCGTTTGAACAACTACCCCCAAATGTCATTTCAAAGAAAACATTTAGAGTAGGTTTTTGAATAATCGACTAAAGAAGTTTCCGGCCAGGAGCTTTCAATTGAGACGCAGCAGCTGAGTGATATTCTGCTGGGAGTAGCGCCTGTTAGAGGTAAGCAAGACAACTGGTGCTGGTTCATAGAAACCCATTTACAATATTCGGTCAATTCCTACAATAATCGTCTGGCTCGCTGCTGGGTGGTGACTGAACCTGTTACAGTCGTTAATTATTTTTTTTCGGATTTATGGAGCACTATCGCATGTTCAAACACGTGATATTTTTTTTCGGTTGAAGCCTGTTTTGCAATGCTATACAAACACGTGATATTTTATTAGCCCGTCATGTTATTGATTCGGTAGAAACAGCAGACTATCTGTTTACAGGGGTGTGAGACTAAATGCATTTTTATTTTTTCATTGTGCATTGGCTAAAGAGATGTGAGCTAAGATTGGAGGCTGGCTCGGTGTGCAACTTCAATATTGTAACTGTTGTGGATCATTTTCAATTTTTCAGAGCAGCTTTCTCAGGAAAGAAGGTGAACAAGATAAAATATATTATTTGGTTAGCAACTTGTTGGTGTATTTAACTTGCTAGGAATAACTTAGTTTTTAAAAGAGATGTGCCTGTGGTAGACTCTATTGTTTCATATGTTAAATATTTGTCTTGGAGTAAGTTCATCAGGGTGGATAGACTTTCAAATTTTTCTACCTCATCCCGGTGGCATGGCTTAACACCTCATTGTTCTTAAAAAATTTATAATTTGTGTTTTTTGAGCATATCTGGTGCTTGAGTGCTTGAGTTTCAATGAATCATGGTTTATAAAAAAATTATAGATTAAAATAATCACTTTTTATATACATAATAATAATAGGCAACATTTGAATTTGTCAAAACCAACATTTAATAATATATCTAATAAAATGTTGGTGAACTTTCTTAAAATCGAGATAAACAAGATGATACTTGGATAAATCTGAAGTCGTGTATAACACTTTCAGATTGAATCAAATTTCGGGGTTCAACCAAAATTATTCAATCGGATAAATTCAGAAGATTGTATTCAAGAGCTTTTCGTTTTTGGTATATAGAGTTTTTCTCTTGTTATGACTTTCTGAACCAGAATAATCGTTTTTCATGAAGAAGAAGAGGTTATAGGCGGTTCATGGAAGTTTTAAAATGGAAAACTGCATTTTCGGTTGCATTTTCTGTCAAGTGGCGCGAAAGTAGCGCACAGTTCGCGCTCCACGCGCAACTGGGCAGAACATTCTGCCAATCCGCGCGTAAGTGGCGCACAGTTCACGCTCCACGCGCGCTCCGCGCGCCAACGACCAGAAAGTCACTTCCATGTAATTTCCAAAATTTGCCTAAACCGAACATCTCGTTATTACATTAAAACAAGCGTGCACTCTTATTTTAACATAATAAAGAGATCAATTACACTAAAATGTCCAACAAACCTCCCCCATTTTAGTGTAATTACCTATCAAATCACCAAAGTCATAACATACCACAAACTACTGCATAAATGAAATATCGTGACGATTGAATTTCATCTTAGCAAATTACACGTTTCAAATATTCGAATATCAGGGTGTCCTAAGGATTGAACCCTTTCTATTCATAATGACTACATGAAGATAATCTGCACAATAGTTTAAAACATTACTCTTGCTCGACACTAGTTTACTAGCCTGTGTCCCTATCCTTCATAAGCATATCAAAGCCAAGTCCCAGCTTCTTGAAGCGGCTAAACTTCATGCTTACATAGGTGGTCCTTTTCTTTCTTGCACCTGCAAATGCAATTTTTCAAAAGAACCATTGAGAAGTTATACTTCAACCTCCTTAACTTACAGAACCGAACACATACTTTTTGGGATATTTTCGATGATGTGTTCCAATCTCTACATGTTAAGCTTTCCACATTGAATTCAGCACCTAATGTCATATTAGATGGGAATTGGGTATCTTAACATAAGAGATTTCATATGGACTTTAATCCTAATCCCACAGCCGACCTTTTCACGAGATCTCTACTTAACCCTTTGGTTAAATGATCGGCCAAATTATGCTGAGTTCTCACAAACTCCACTGATATTACACCATGCATGATTAACTCCCGAACCATGTTGTGTCTAACACCCAAGTGTCTAGACTTCCCATTATACACTTGACTATATGCCTTAGCCAAAGTAGCCTGACTATCGCACCTGATAGACATGGGAGGTATAGGTTTAGGCCACAATGGAATCTCATAGATCAGATTTCTTAGCCACTCAGCTTCTTTACCAGCTGCTGCTAAAGCTACAAATTCAGATTCAATTGTTGAATTTGTAATGCAAGTCTGTTTCTTGGATGCCCAAGAGATAGCACCTCCTCCAAGGAGGAATACCCAACCACTTGTAGATGAATAATCTTCCATATTGGTTATCCAACTTGCATCTGAGTAAACCTTCAATAATTGAAGGAAATCCAGTATATGTCAAACCATAGTCAATGGTTCCCTTTAAGTACTTGAATACTCTATTCATAGCTTGCCAATGATGAGAACTAGGATTACTTGTAAACCTACTAAGTTTAGCAACAGCATAAGCTATATCAGGCCTAGTACTTATCATTGCATACATGAGTGATCCTATCGCCCTTGAGTATTCAAGTTGAGACACTGCTACACCTTTATTAGGTAATAGCTTCAGGTTAGGATCAATGGGAGTACTTACCGGAGAACAATCTTTAAAATTAAATTTCTCCAAGATCTTCTCAATATAATGTGATTGAGAGATGGAGATGCCATTGTTTCCACGTTTGATCTTTATTCCTAAGATCACATCCGCCTCCCCCATATCTTTCATATCAAACTTAGAAGACAAAAATGTCTTAGTTTCATCAACTTGATCTTGGTCGGTACCAAAGATCAACATGTCGTCTACATACAAACAGATGATAACTCCTTTGCCATGAGTGTCAAACTTGTTGTATAGACATTTATCTGCTTGGTTTAGAACAAAACCACTAGACAACACAACCTCATCAAATTTTTGATGTTGTTTAGGCGCTTGTTTCAAGCCATAAAGAGATTTCATCAGTTTACACACCTTATTTTCATTTCCTGGCATAACAAACCCTTCAGGTTGTTTCATGTATATCTCTTCATCCAATTCACCATTTAAGAATGCAGTTTTCACATCCATTTGGTGAATCACCAGATTGTGGATAGCAGCAAGTGCTAACAACAGTCTAATAGTAGATATCCTAGCAACAGGAGCATATGTATCGAAAAAATCAATACCCTCCTTTTGCCTAAAGCCTTGGATCACCAATCTGGCTTTGTACTTGTCAACAGTACCATCCACTTTCATCTTTCTCCTAAAGATCATCTTACATCCTAATGGCTTACATCCAGGAGGTAAGTCAACCAATTTCCAGGTATTATTTTGCAAGATGGAATCCATCTCACTTTGGATTGCTTCTTTCCAGAATGCTACATCCCTTGAAGCCATTGCTTCACTATAAGTCTTTGGATCTTCCTCAACATTGAGGCAATATTGATATTGAAATTCAACATCATTCCTTGACCCTTCAACCAAATAGAGTTGAAAGTCATCACCAAATGACTTAGCCTTTCGTACTCTCGTACTCTTTCTAGTTTCAGTACTAGTTGAAGGTATATCCTCATTATTAACTGAGACTTTCGACATGGAATTCATGTCCTTTGGCCTAGGTATAGAAGTAAACCTTTGTTCATCAAAGATAGCATCCTGTGACTCTATGACCGAGTTCACAGCAACAGAATCATTAGATTCTAGCACATAGAATCTATATGCTTTAGAATGCTCAGCATATCCAATAAATATGCAGTCTATACCTCTTTCACCTAAGGTTTTTCTTTTAGGTTCTGTAAGCCTGACTACAGCCCTACATCCCCAAATTTTGAGATAACTCAAATTTGGTGTCTTTTTGTGCCAAAGTTCATATGGGGTAACCTTATTCCTTTTGTTAGGAATTCGGTTCAACAAGTAACAGGCTGTCAACATAGCCTCACCCCAAAATCCTTCACTTAGACCCGAATAGGATAACATGGAATTCACCATTTCTTTCAATGTTCTATTTTTCCTTTCGGCTACACCATTTTGTTGTGGTGTATAGGGAGCTGTTGTTTGATGTATTATTCCAGTAGATTGAAAATAAACCGGATCATAATACTCACCTCCCCTATCCGTACGAAGAGTTTTGATTAGCCCATTTTGATGAAGTTCTACCTCTTTCTTATAAATTTTAAATTTATCAAGGGCTTCATCTTTTGTAGTTAATAAATATACATAACAATACCTAGATGCATCATCAATAAAAGTAACAAGATATTTTTTATGACCTAATGATGGAGTAGCATGCAAATCGCACAAATCACTATGAATAAGGTCTAAGACTTTAGTTTCACTTTTAACATCCTTAAAAGGTTTCCTAGTGATCTTAGTCAACATGCAAGTTTTGCATTTTTCAATGTTCATATCAAAAGGAGGAATCATACTTGTTTTTGACATATCTCTTAATCTTTTGTAATGAACATGTCCTAATCTAGCATGCCAAATTTCTGATTTTGTCATATTAGATATAGAACTACACGAGGTCATACAAACAGATTCATGAACAAAAGGAACATCAATGTTTAACTTAAACATTCCATTACAACGATAACCAAATCCAACAAACGAACCATGTCTTGACAAGATGTACTTGTCACTTTCAAGTACTTGCTTGAAACCACAATTATTTAAAACCATACTGTAACAGCCCAAAATAATTAGTTAATTTATTTAATTAATTATCTAGGGTTTGTGTTTGAGAAAAATAAAATAAAATGATAGGAATAATTATTTAGGGATTTTATGTGATAGAATATTAGAAATAATTAGTTGTTAGTATATGTGGGTAGGTGGTGGCGAATTAGAGGTGTTAGTGGAGGCCCATGATTAAGTCATAAACTAAGAAAGCCCATGATTGGTTAAGTGAGCCTATAAATAAGGAGTTTTTAAGTTAGGGTTTCATTAGTTGAGAAAATTAGATTTTGTGAGAGAGTGAGAGCTAAGGAGTGGCGGCCAAGGCAAGGAAAAAGAGATAGGTGTTCTTCAATTAATAAGGTAAGGGGGCTCCCGTTCATAGTTAATAATTTATAAACCACGAAATCATGGGTACTAGGTGTTAGGAGTAGTTGTTTAAATTGCTGTTGATGTTTATAATATCTATATGTGGCTGAAGTGTGATGGTTGTTTGTGTTGTTGAATTCACTGTTTTGAGATGTTCTGACATAGGTTTAGTATTTCAGTGACTGAGAACGTTTTACTAATTGAAAAATTATGTGGTTTGTCATTTCGCAAACTTTATTGAATGCTTGTTAATTTGACGCTGGTTTGGTTGCGTTTGGAGCTGTGAAGATCGAGTTATGAATTCCACAAGTTAGGGTAACATTCTGGAAGCATTCTGGACATAGGTTCGGTATTTTTAAAACTGGGAACTTTCTGTTCGTCAAAAAATTATGGGACTTTTTTGTTAGAAAACAGACTTAATTTTGGTGAATGGATCCACATGCATATGCCCAGTGGAGTTTTGGGTTGCATTTCATACATTGCATACACGTCCTGTGTTTGATTGCGTCTTCTTGAACTAATGGTGTAACTGTATTCTGGGTGTAACTGTATTTGGTGTGACGGTACTTGGTGTAACAGTATTCGGCGTAACTGCATTTGGTGTAACTGTATTGATGGTGTAGTTAAATTGATGGTATCCCTGGTGTGCCTATTATACAGTGTTTCTTGTTTTATCTATTATTATCTATGTATTGAGACTCACCCTACTGCGTCGTGTTGCCTCGTATGTCGGCAACCTGCAGGTGACGGTGACTGAAGGTGGCTAGAGATTCTTCTTCTAGTATGGTTGAGTCGGCTCTGATACGTAGCACTCGGGAGGGTTGTCCTTGTGTCTTTCATTATGTGTTATGTATATGTCTTTCTTAGTTGTAAACCTTTTGAAGTATGATTGCCAAGTTAAACCTTTTTATTTCCGCTGCATGTTTTTGAAAAGAAGTTAGTTATAATTAAAGTACTCTGTTTGCGAAGTGGTTTTCCGGTTCGAAAAATGTGACACTCTTTTGGCGCGAAAAACTCTGATATTTTTTTGATAAACCGTTGGGTAGAAAAAGGGGTGTTACATTAGTGGTATCAGAGCAATGGTTGGTCCGTCCGGCCGAGTCATCGAGTCGTTGTGTCGGTTAGCGACCAACTGTTGTCTTTTATTCTGACTGTGGTTTGTGTTGCAGAGATGATCTTGATCGTGAAGGTAATGGTAAGAGAACTAGTGGGGGAGATGCTCCTACTAGTATTGTATTGCTTGTTATGTTTTTTTTTTTCTTGTGTGAACTCTGTGCTTTGCTTGTGTGTTGTATTTGTTGTTTTATGTTTAGCTTATGAATTTCGAGGACGAAATTCTTTTAAGTGGGGGAGAGTTGTAACAGCCCAAAATAATTAGTTAATTTATTTAATTAATTATCTAGGGTTTGTGTTTGAGAAAAATAAAATAAAATGATAGGAATAATTATTTAGGGATTTTATGTGATAGAATATTAGAAATAATTAGTTGTTAGTATATGTGGGTAGGTGGTGGCGAATTAGAGGTGTTAGTGGAGGCCCATGATTAAGTCATAAACTAAGAAAGCCCATGATTGGTTAAGTGAGCCTATAAATAAGGAGTTTTTAAGTTAGGGTTTCATTAGTTGAGAAAATTAGATTTTGTGAGAGAGTGAGAGCTAAGGAGTGGCGGCCAAGGCAAGGAAAAAGAGATAGGTGTTCTTCAATTAATAAGGTAAGGGGGCTCTCGTTCATAGTTAATAATTTATAAACCACGAAATCATGGGTACTAGGTGTTAGGAGTAGTTGTTTAAATTGCTGTTGATGTTTATAATATCTATATGTGGCTGAAGTGTGATGGTTGTTTGTGTTGTTGAATTCACTGTTTTGAGATGTTCTGACATAGGTTTAGTATTTCAGTGACTGAGAACGTTTTACTAATTGAAAAATTATGTGGTTTGTCATTTCGCAAACTTTATTGAATGCTTGTTAATTTGACGCTGGTTTGGTTGCGTTTGGAGCTGTGAAGATCGAGTTATGAATTCCACAAGTTAGGGTAACATTCTGGAAGCATTCTGGACATAGGTTCGGTATTTTTAAAACTGGGAACTTTCTGTTCGTCAAAAAATTATGGGACTTTTTTGTTAGAAAACAGACTTAATTTTGGTGAATGGATCCACATGCATATGCCCAGTGGAGTTTTGGGTTGCATTTCATACATTGCATACACGTCCTGTGTTTGATTGCGTCTTCTTGAACTAATGGTGTAACTGTATTCTGGGTGTAACTGTATTTGGTGTGACGGTACTTGGTGTAACAGTATTCGGCGTAACTGCATTTGGTGTAACTGTATTGATGGTGTAGTTAAATTGATGGTATCCCTGGTGTGCCTATTATACAGTGTTTCTTGTTTTATCTATTATTATCTATGTATTGAGACTCACCCTACTGCGTCGTGTTGCCTCGTATGTCGGCAACCTGCAGGTGACGGTGACTGAAGGTGGCTAGAGATTCTTCTTCTAGTATGGTTGAGTCGGCTCTGATACGTAGCACTCGGGAGGGTTGTCCTTGTGTCTTTCCTTATGTGTTATGTATATGTCTTTCTTAGTTGTAAACCTTTTGAAGTATGATTGCCAAGTTAAACCTTTTTATTTCCGCTGCATGTTTTTGAAAAGAAGTTAGTTATAATTAAAGTACTCTGTTTGCGAAGTGGTTTTCCGGTTCGAAAAATGTGACACTCTTTTGGCGCGAAAAACTCTGATATTTTTTTGATAAACCGTTGGGTAGAAAAAGGGGTGTTACACATACCAGACAATAAGTTCTTACGAATACCAGGTACAAATAAGACATTATCCAAATACAAACTTTTTTCGGAAGTAAAAACTAAATTTACACAACCTAATCCTAGGAATGGTTCAGTCGCAACATTGCCCATCTTCACAATAGAGCCATCATCGATTGGTTTAAATTCCTTGAACCAACGACGATCTTTGCACACATGGCTTGTTGCTCCCGAATCAAACCACCAGGCAACATCATCATCCTGCACATAGAATGCATCAGATATTAGTGATACATAATTTGAATTCGTATTCGAATTAAAATTATTCACAACAATCTGACCTTGTTGCTTTTCAGGATCATTCGACCCACTTGGACCAGCCTTGTTCTTTTCTTTGAACACCCGGCAGTCCCTCTTTAGATGACCAGGTTTCCCACACTTCCAACAAGACAATTTTGTCTGTTTGTTTGGACCTTTGTTCTTATTTCCTTGAAACTTTCGTTTCTTACCTTTACCATTGTAATTTTGCTTAACTGTTCCACTTTCCTCTACCATATTAACGGAAGAGGAACCTGCTACGGTTTTATCATTGGCTTTGTCATTTTCCTGAGCCCTCAGCGACTCCTCAATCATGAAATGACTACCAAGTTGAACCAGAGTCAACTCTTCCTTCTTATGTTTCAAGGTATGCTTGAAATCTTTCCAAAAAGAGGGCAGTTTATCAATTATTGATGAAACTGCAATGGATTCATCCATTTTCAAATCATGTTGAGTAAACTGACCCAACATTCGGAGCAGTTCATTATATTGTTCCATAACAGGCCTCGAATCCACCATTTTGTAATTAAAGAAATTACTAACCAAGAATTTGTTACTTGAGGCATCTTCTACCATATACTTGGTTTCAAGAGAGTCCCATAATTCCTTAGCAGACTCAACATTTTGATAAATATCAAAGAGAGAGTCAGACATACCGTTCAGAATGTGTCCACGACAGATGTAATCGTCGTTCTCCCATTTCAAACGCTTCCTTGTTTGATCCAGAGTTTCGACTTCCATATACACTGGCATCGGTGTACTCAGCACATACACCACTTTCAATGTTGTCAAGAGAAAGTGCATCTTCTTCTGCCATCTTCTGATCCTGCCCTTCAAACTTGTCCAATTTCGCAAACTTGCTTGTCATCTTTGAACTATCGTTCGTCATCTCGAAAAAATTTGATTCAATCTTTTGTTGGTTAACTTTCTTAAAATCGAGATAAACAAGATGATACTTGGATAAATCTGAAGTCGTGTATAACACTTTCAGATTGAATCAAATTTCGGGGTTCAACCAAAATTATTCAATCGGATAAAATCAGAAGATTGTATTCAAGAGCTTTTCGTTTTTGGTATATAGAGTTTTTCTCTTGTTATGACTTTCTGAACCAGAATAATCGTTTTTCATGAAGAAGAAGAGGTTATAGGCGGTTCATGGAAGTTTTAAAATGGAAAACTGCATTTTCGGTTGCATTTTCTGTCAAGTGGCGCGCAAGTAGCGCACAGTTCGCGCTCCACGCGCAACTGGGCAGAACATTCTGCCAATCCGCGCGTAAGTGGCGCATAGTTCACGCTCCACGCGCGCTCCGCGCGCCAACGACCAGAAAGTCACTTCCATGTAATTTCCAAAATTTGCCTAAACCGAACA
Organism: Astragalus membranaceus; assembly: GCA_039519185.1. Classification (NCBI taxonomy): domain Eukaryota; kingdom Viridiplantae; phylum Streptophyta; class Magnoliopsida; order Fabales; family Fabaceae; genus Astragalus; species Astragalus membranaceus. The sequence goes on from CM076846.1 coordinate 57,111,267, forward strand.
TCTCGTTATTACATTAAAACAAGCGTGCACTCTTATTTTAACATAATAAAGAGATCAATTACACTAAAATGTCCAACATAAAATATAAATACGTATAAAGTTTTTATTTTGGTATTGTTGCTGCTTTCCGCAAATTGTTATTATTTAGGTATAAATTTTTTAGCATTAACTTATATTCAAATAAATATTAAAATTTTAAATTCATATGACAAAGAAAAGGCTGCACGCGTATATAAGAGCACTTGGATAAAATTGTTGGGGTCTCTTTAAGCTTAACCAAGGTCCTGGATTCGAATCTAGTCTTGGGTATGCAGCAATATTAAATCTTTTGAGTGAGAACTTTGCCGCCCTTGTGGCCTTACCCGTCTCGAGGAATTAGTCTCTGCAGTTGGGCGTAGATGATACCCAATTTATATTTAGAAAGGCGGCACCCGTCATAACAAAAAATAAGACTGCACCTGATTTGATCAAATCAAATTTTGACGTTTAAAAATATTTCTCTTAATAATAATTAATCAAGATAATCTAGACGAGGCTTTTTTTTTGTTTTACCCGGGGTATGCGGATACCAACTGCAGTGACTAATTCCCTCGCTGAATTGTAGGTGACTCGACAGACAGGACAGCTGGCCCAGAGTTTTAACGCTGCTCCGTACCCAATGTGGGGATCGAACCCCCAACCCTTGCTTAAGAGAGGATCAACCCCAATCGCTAAAGCCCACGCTCTGGGTTATCTAAACGATGCTTTATCAAAAAGAAAGACTGCCCGAATGCTTTGAATAATAATATAAATTTTATGACTGTGTCCAAAAATTTAAAATTAACATATATTAACATGGTTATCCCACGTCATCGCTATCTGTTATTCCTCATAATACAAGTCTGAAGTTCCTTACCTGGATTCAAACTCCAGCTCAGGAATTTCATTTTGTCAATCTCTTCAGTTTTACGTTTGCATGGTCGACTCGACTTATCAGTTTCCTTTTTTGAAGTGCTTAAACTGGAAACACCATTCATATTTAGTACGATACGAATGCTGATGTGTTGGATGTATCTTTTTATTTAACATATGAAAGTTTCTGTTATACTATTGATTTAATGAATTAAATATTAATGGTCAACCTGTTTTTTTGGTGTGTACTTATGTATCAAATCAAATATTTTTAAATAGGCAATTCATAGATACTAGTAGAATATTAAGTAACATAGCATAAAGGGGCGGCTCCCTCAAAAATAAAATAATAAGTTAAAATTAGGTTTTATAAAAAGTCATTGTTATCCTAAAATTTGATAATGTCTTATTATTTTTTACTATTTAATTAATTTTCAATTCTTTTTTTGTCACAATTCCTCAATAACATAGTCTTTTTTATGAGTCTGATTTGTGATACTAAACATATGTTTAGTATTTGTTACTAAATGGGTACAAAGGTCATTTCCCTATATATTAATTACTAAAACGACTAAAACCTGTGCATTTCAATTTTACAGCAAAATCGGCTATAATCTTGGCATTCAAACACAAACCGAAAAACACAAAACCCAGATTAATCAAACACAAACTGTTTCAATCTTCAATGAAACACAAACCGATTTCCCTCTTCTCCCTAGAAATGAATAAATTAAAGGCGTAATCGTACTCACCTTCGGCCAGTCACGACTTGCTACATGGTCTCGCTGCCACCGTCGGTCTCCTCTGTTCGCGTGTTCTCAGTGACGTCCCGTGCGCGAATCGTTTGATTTTGTTTTGTGATCTGCTACTGGTTCGTTTCTATTGTGCGATCTGCTAATGGCATCTAACCATTGTTATACATATCTGTCGTTAGTGGCATCTAACCATTGTTATGAAGATCTGTGGTTAGTGGCATACCATTGTTACTTGTGTGCATAAAAGTTTGACAGTGAGTTTGATAATGTGATTCTGATTACAATTTTTGGTTATTTTAAAAATACCTAAGTTAGTTCATGGTTATTGCCTTCACTTTTAATTTGAATGTGCACATTATTTCCTTTTTTCCAGTAAGGATGGCAGACAGAATTAAAAAGGAGGTTAAGACACAGGTGTACATCACTCATGGTTTACGAATTATTGAATTGCTTTGATGGAACCGGGAAAAAACTGCTGGAGTCAACGGGGTTTGGATCCTTGATGCTCATATCCAAATGGAAGAAGATTCCAGGAGAGTTCATGAAGTGGGTGTCTGAGAATTTCGAACCCGAGCAAAGTCAATTACGACTGAGCAAGTATGAGGCACTACCAATAACATTAAAAGATATGGGGAGAGTTTATGGTCTGCCGAAAGGATCACGCAAACAAGGAAAGCTCAATATTGAAGTTGCGCAGGCAATTTGGACTCAAAGTGAATGTATGAGATATTGAACGTGTGACCAAGAAGGAACTGGAGGCGGTCATAACAAGACTGAAAAATTATCAAGCATGGTGCAAGGTTGTGTTGATATACCTACTTGGATGTCTTCTGTGTCCAGATCACATTGGCGGTTAATCACTTAAGTATGCCCACATAGTCGAAGACCTTAGCAAGGTATCGAATTACCAATGGTCTAACTATATTCTGGAACATTTGAGGGAGGGCACAAAAGGATATAAAACTCCAAAGTCGGGACCTCCATATCTTCATGGTTAGTTGCTTTAATACCACTTCAACACATCAATCTTAATATATATATATATATATATATATATATATATATATATATATATATATATATATATATATATATGCTTATATATTTTTGTTTATTGACAATCTTCTATATTCACTACAAAGAGAGGATGGGACCAGACAGTCATTTGTCTCGAGGCTCGTGCACAACGACCACACTAGAAAACTGGGACACCAAGATTTAAAGGATTTGGAAGCAGTCCAGAAACATTGTGGTTTCGGACGTGGGATAACATCTGGTTATGCTCTAAGGCCACAAATGAATTCAAACACTCCATTTCCACTCATTACATTTGATCCCGACGAGTGCCCGATAAAGAAGGTTTGTTTATATATCTAACCAACTCTTTATTTTTGGGGGTCTGCCACATATTGGTTAGTTGCATCTAACTGACTCTTTTTATATCTAACTGACTCTATTTATTTCTGTGGTTAGTGGCATCTAACCATATGCAAATTTGTGGTTAGTGGCTTCTAACCATTGTTATGCAGTTCAGTGGTTAGTGACATCTAACCATTGGCATGCAAATCTGTGGTTAGTGGCATACCATTGTTACTTGTGTGCATAGAAGTATGAGAGTGAGTTTGATAATGTGATTCTCATTAGTTGTTTATTTGATGTTGTAGGTCCTGGAGTATATAAAATTTTGTGAATACCAGATTGAGGCCTTCAAGAATTGCATTAATACTTTGACAAATAGAGTCGCTTATGACGAAGATGTAGATGATGAAGGGGGTGAAGAGAGCGATGATGAAGATAGTGATGATGAAGAGGGTGAAGAGAGCGATAATGATAATAGTGAAGAGAGTGATGATGAAGCCAATGATACAAATGAAGAGGGTGAAGATGAATCAGGTGATGATGAACCGCTAGTGGCAGGAACAAGCAAAAAGAAACCATCAAAGGAAGCCAATCTTGGGAATGAAGACACTGAAGAAGAGCGTGAATCACGCACCAAAAGAAGAAATGATGGTAAAAATATGGGTGTTAAGGTGTCGGTTCGTGACGTGCCTCACACAGATGATGGAGACAAACAAATAATCATCTATGTTGGCCCGGTTGATGCCATGTACGCGGAGGACAACCAAAACGATGACAATAGTACACAATCAAACACCCAAACATGCCAGATGACGTGGCTCTCAATAATGCTGGGTAATATATTTATTTGAAAGCGTCTATCAAGTTGTATAATACACATACCTAACTGTAAAAAAATTTATATAACAATAGGAAGGATCTACAACAAGAGGCTATAGTGAACGAGGATGTCGATATTTCATTCACTCCACCAAATTTAGTTGTAAGTATGAACATTTAAAATGTTGAATTCATTCTTCTACAATATAAACTGGACTTTATAATTCAATAACAATAATAGTATGAGATTGGGACTTGTGTGTACTTGCCGAACTATAGCTGTATTGAGGTTATTATATGATGTCCTCTAAACTTATAGCCTGACCCAAACTCCTCCAGATGTTAGACAGAAGCTAGCTGACGAATTCGAATATGAAGTAACCACTGCTTCAGTTGAAAAAAGAAAAACACTTCAAAAGGACATAGAGTTTTGAGAACTTCACTTTTTTGAGATTTTTGGTGATGTCGATATGCAGGGCGAAATAGTAGAGTAATTATAAATACAACTATAATATTAAGTTGTACATTGATTTCATAGTCACCATTTGACTAATCTAACATTCTACCTTGTAAATTTCAGTGCAGCTCCATTAAGGACGCAACCACTGGAGGTTCATGACTATAACCAGAAGAAGGTGAGTAGTCACGAAATATACATTAGCAAGCGGAAGAGAATTTAGAAGCCATCAAATTTTTTGCAGATCCCATTCGATGGTCATGTTGCAAATTCCAACGCGTTGGTGTTAAAGAAGAACCTGGTCACATACATTTGGTCACCAGAGTTGCCATAGTTAGTGGCTGCTACATTAACAACCCCACCTATTAATTGAATGGCCATTGTATTTATGAGTCCAAAAATTTTCAACGCACAAAGTCACATATTTGCGTAACATTGGTTAGATGTCACTAACCACAGATTTGCATAACAATAGTTAGATGACACTAACTACAGATTTGCATAACAGTGGTTAGATGCCACTAACCACAGAATTGCAAAACACTGGTTAGATCCGGACTTGCCATAGTAAGTGGTTGCTACATTAACAACTCCACCTATTAAATGTTTTGGCCATTGCATTTATGAGTTCAAACTTTTTCAACGCAGTGACAAACCTATGTACAAATGCAAAATGGATGCTACGTTCAACCTCACGAGAATGGAACTATGGAGTTTGCAAGACGACGAGTGGGTATCAAGACTTGTTATAGATAGCTGGGTAAACTAGTTGAATATGGGACAACGGGGAGCAAAGATGAAGAGACTAGTAGATGTGTCAAGGCAAAACCGTGTTGACGAGAAAGATCAAGCCACGGCTGCCAATACCTTCAAGAGCAAGCTGCGAATATTCAACAGCTATATGAAATATACGAGGGTGGATGTTACCGGACTTGAATATGTAAGTGTTCATTGGATCATATTTTTAATAAAAAAGATTTTCTATATGTAATTCTAGCTTTATCATTTGCTTTGATTGGTCTGCTGTTTTTAATTTTAGCTGTCATGATCTTAAAAACAACTTCCAATAAAAACAATGGACACATTTAACATATGATATGATTTGTTGTTTGAATTATATCGCAGATCCTCATACATGCTTAACAAGCCATGACGGATTTACAAGAAAGAACAAAAGTGGTACATTTTCAGAGTTTGAAGTGCTTGGGGATAGATTGATGAACGAGGCACATAGCTTTGTTGCGGAACGATACAGAGTCATGCAAAAGCCTCGCCCATATCAATGGGAAAAGTTTGAGTGGTATGATCCAAAAATGCCACAACCGCAAGATGGAACAAGTTGTGGTGTGTTCACAATGATGTTTCTCAAATAATGGCATGGCAACGAAAAAGAACTTGGCTCGTTTTGCATGTGGGATGCATGGAACAAAGATGAACAAATGTTTTCCATAGAACGATTCCACATAGATCTATGTTGCGCAATCATGAACCACCAGAGAAACAGACTGAAGGAAACTATCCAGAGGGAAGTCAACGATTTCTGTGAGCAATTGCAAGATGAGATTATGAAAAGGGGAAAGGACAAGAGAGCGAAAAATGGAGGGGGAGAAAAGGATGCTGCAAAAAGGAGAAAAAAATAGGCAAACTAAAATTGTTTTTTTCACAGACAGATGCATCTGCACAGTTTTTTAAATTGTTTGAATTAAAAGTGTAAGAATACTTGATAAACTCCAATTTAGTGCATTTTTAGAGACATCTTTGGGTCAAGTTTAGAGCAATTATTATCTATTATATAAATCATTTACTTAATTTGCTCTTACACTTGAGGTGCTAACTCAGTGGTAAGAGCTAGTCTTATATCCTCAAGGTGCTGAGTTCAAATCCCTTCGGGGACAGTTGTAAAATGGTCATTAGTACCACTTTGATTAATAAAAATTTCCCCCTTCCCCAATTTAAAAAAAAAAGCTTAATTTGCTCTTTATTTTGCAGAAAAAACAGAATGCAAAAGAAGAATAAAAGTATTATATATATATATATATATATATATATATATTTATATAGACTAAAATTTAGAGAAAGGTGAAGAAAATAAAAGGCCAGCCCAATTTAACACATAAGACCAATTGGCCAAGTTGAGAAAGTTGAAGCCCACTAATTGACGTCAATTAAGAAGAGAAGAGTTGGAAGCTTGAATTAAGAATTGAGGCCCACACTTTATACGTTTGACTTGGAGAGAAAGAAAATTCCCTTAACCCTAGGCTTATTCTATTATATAAAGGTGCTGAAACATGATTTGAAGGGGCCGTACTCTCTGATAGATCATAGAAGACACAAGCGCACAACAGTAACGCAATTGCGAGAGTGAGGAGAAAAAGGAAGATTTTGGGTACGTTCTTGACACTGTGAGAGAGCTCTGGAGCAGAAATAAGAGATTGAAGACTTAGATCAGAAATTTCTCTATTTACCGGGTTATTTTTATCTCTGTAATTCGTGAACCTTATTTCTATTTTATTGTTCTTGATACCTATGGATACCTAAATCCTCTTCTAGGGTCTTAGGTGGATCTTGCATGTTTAGAGACCTTTTTATGTTCTAAATTATATTTTGAATTCCTGTTTTTATTTTAATTAATATTGTCCTATTGTTTTTATCACATGATTAGGATTAGCTACCCTTTGCATGTTTATAATCAGTTAGTTGATCAGTGACCGTACTGCAATTAGTTGGTGGACCTATAGGATAATTGGGGCTATAATTAGGGCATGACCAAACCATAATTTAGTCTTCCAATCATTCAACCTTTTTGCTCTTTATGTTTTTCCTGAATTTAAATTCTTGCATGACCAAACGAGGGTTAATTTAGGAAAAAGAATATTAATCGCGATTGACCAAACTGATTAAGAGTTTTAGTAAAGGGATTGGTAATTAAGTAAAATAAGGGAATTCAGGTAGGATTAGACATAGGGGGAATCGAAGCTTGCAAGTGAAACCGTGATCCTAGGCCTCTCACCATTTATTAAACTTGTATTTTATTCTTGCTATTTTTTACTTTTTAATATGTTATTACAACCATCAGCTATTTGTTCGTCTAAACAATAGTATATCTTAAGTAGTTTGGTACTTGCTAATTAATCCTTGTGGACACGATAATCTTTTATACTACCTCTGCGAAAGAGTACACTTGCTCTAAGTGTGTTATTAACGCTACAAGTTTTTGGCGCCGTTGCCAGGGATTAATTTGCAATATTAAACGATAACAGATTTTTATTGCTTTAGACTTTTTTTTTGCTTTAGTTTTAATTTTATTGTTTTTTTATGTTATTGAAAAAATATACAAAAAAAAATTGCTAATACTTTCCCAAGAGATCGTTGCAGTTCACATTGTTTTGCAGAGAAAAGTCTGAATCATGGTTAAAACTCTTGGAGATTACATTAGAGAAGCACGGGAACAAAGGAATTTAGAGACGTCGACTTGGTATATACCACCTCAATGTCAAGGCCCAATTCCTCCTCCTCCTTATGAGCCTTATTCAGACTATCGGGATGACTATGAGCCACCCCCCATTGAAAATTGGTGGGAAAGACACAAGGACCCAAAATGGAGGGCAACTCTAGATGAATACATTAGTGACTTGAACAAGACAATCGTGCAAAAGAGTTTAGAGTTTCTGACTTGGGTCCCTAAAGAGACAATCTCAACCTCTCCTCCTTGTGCCAATGATGTGTTGACAAGGTTTATGCAGCAGACAAATGAAAAATTTGAAAGCTTGGAAGGTCAAATCTCAAGTCTCATTGCTTTGTTATCTCAAGAGGCCCAAGAAACTCCTTCACAAACTAAGTCCACCCAAAATGAAGAAGCTGAGCAATACAAAGAAAGTATTCCTTCGAGAGATGAAGGTGTCTCTATGTAATATAATCTGGAGGAAGAAGCTCTCAAGAAATATGAGGAGACTCTTACTGAAGGGAGCCATATTGAAACAAAAGATCCTACCAAAGGGAGCATTTGTGAGGATAGTGAGAAAGATCCCATGGTTATTGATTTGGAGAAAAATGAGATAGTCCCAAATTTTGGGCAAATTATTTTAACCATTGGTGATGCTGTAATTGAGGTTCATAGAGGAAATGTAACCTTAATGAGTGGTAAAGAAGAGGAGGTGATTAAAGCTTTAAATTCCAATGAAATTTTCTCTTCTTTAACTTCTCCTTATTTTTATGATGTGATTGAAACTAACATTTTCAGTGATTTAGAGATGCAGGGCTTTTTGAAAAAAAAAAATTTATTTTGCAGGATCCTAGCATAGTGGTGGATGAAGAGAAAATAAAAATTTCACCATCCTTTGAAGTTCATCCACCACGTGGAAAAAGAAAGAATAATGTGAACCACATTGTTAGAAAGCTAAGAAGGTGTACTGCGTTAGATGTTAAATTTGCTCTTGGAGAGCCACCTGATTAAGCATCAACTATAGTCAGGCTCACGACGCTAAACAAGCGCTTCGCAGGAGGCAACCTGTGTTTTATTTTCAGTTATTTTCATTTTCTTTTTGTTTTGTTTTGTTTTTAGGAATAAGCTCAGACTACAAGCTCTCTCAGGGAAGTCACTCTTACTCTCTCTCTCTCTCTCTCATTTAATTCTTTTGGTTTCTATTTTATCATTTTGCATTGAGGACCATGATTTATGCTAGTGAGGGGGAGGAGAGTTATTTTGTCACTTGATCTCTATTAATGCACATACCCACCGTATATGTTGATAGCATTTTTTCTGGCTTATTTTTGCGAATTATGCTTAAAGTTGAAGAGCCATTGGGCTACCGAGACTTTCAAGAAAAATGCTGCAAGCGCCAAAAACAATAGAAACTCAAAAAAGGGTGGCTCGCTTCACTACGGCGGGTCCATCAACCAGGCTCAGCATGCTGCTAGATTGGTAAATTATTTTACAAATCTGTGTTTTTTTTTACATTATTTAATTAGTTAGCAATTTTTGAAAATGTGTTTCATTTTACAGAGTAAAAAGGCAGGACGCCCTATCACTGCTCCTGAGCTGCATAGAGCCACCCATGTGAGGAAAGGCACTGCAGAGTATGTTGATGAGCGCTCCAAGATGACTCAGGTAAATATACAAATTGATTTGTATTATATATAATGTTGCTTTGTCAGAATGGAGCACTAATTTGTGGCTATTCAAAACAAGTGCAAGTAAATGAGTTCATGACTCAGCTAACTCAGGGGAGCTGGGACCCTGAAGCACTTGGCCAAATTACTCTTGAGATGATAGATCTGGCAAATCAACATTGGGAGAAGACAGTTGGTTGGTCTAAGGGTCGCCTGTATGGTACAGGGCCCTTAGCTCCATGTATGGGCCAGTCTGGGGCCGGGAGCAGCAGAAGACGCAGTCGACCAACTTCTACTTCTGCAGATACAGAGCATATGAGGCAGATGGAGCAGGAGCTGCAGTCTACTCGACAGGAGCTTCACGATACTTAACAGGAGGTCAGGATCTCTTCTGAAGCGATGAAAAAGATGCAGCAAAACTTTGAGAAGGTGAGTCGTAGGCAGGCGATGATGTTAAAGTATTTTAAGAATATGCAGCAAAATCAGCAGCAAGATGGGGAGGAAGATGAGGAGGAAGATGATGAGCAAGATGAAGAGCAAGATGAGGAGCAAGCTGAGGAGTCTGATGGTGGCATCTTTTAGTGTTGTTGATTAACGTTTTTGTTATAACATTTCAGATTAAGTGTTGTGGATTCAAATTTTATTCTAGTAATTTTTATTTATTGAAGAATTTTAATTTTAAACTTTTTTATATAGTTTAGATTTTATTATTTATTAATAAAATAAACAGGTATAAAAGCAGATTAATCAAAAAAAATACAATCAGATGGGCATTAGCGAGGCAATTAGCGAGGGAATTAGCGAGGGAAAGTGGACGCGTGGCTAGGCATTAGCGAGGAAATTAGCGAGGGAAAGTGGACGCGTGGCTAGGAATTAGCGAGGGAACATGGACGCGTGGCTGTCTGAATTTTCCCACGTGGCTGCCATTAGTGAGGGAATTAGCGACGGAATGTACCGTCGCTAATTAGCCACGGACTCAGATTCCCTCGCTAATCCCATTAGCGAGGAGCAATTTAGCGACGCAACAGGTCCCTCGCTAATTCCTTCGCTAACGGTCATTAGCGACGGAATTTGGTCATTTTGCGAGGGAAATTTCCGTCGCTAATAACCAATTTTTTTGTAGTGATTCTCTTCCTAAGCTTGAATCCGAACGTGGCCTCAATCAACTAGCTCAAGCTCCAAGACTCCATCTAGACTATATCTTTAACCACCATCAGCTCCTAAACCAACCAACGATTTTGAGCTTATCTATTATAGAAAAATGTAGAAAAAATCAGCATATATGTTATCAAATGAAATAAGACAAACTTAATAACAGATAGCATGGAAGCAGACAAAATAGCATGGAAGCAACTGTTTTTGTTTTTCCAGTCCCTGGTGGACCCCATCGCGAACCCACTAATGTTTCAGAAAGCAATGGAAAAGAGTTGACGATATATAACTCAATCTACTGAAGAGGTCAAACTAACAACCAAGACAATATTTTCCATCTCATGTAGAAAGGTGACCATAATTGGAGTTCAATGTCATGAAGATGTGCATCACAAGTCAACTAAAGGTGGGATAAAAGACAACTACTTATAAAAGTTTGGGATATGTTTTGGATACCTGGGTGCGAGCATTGCCGGTCCACCTTCTCCGGTTTTCAATCTTCACTTCATCAATGCTTACCAAGAAGGATCTTTAGACGCTAGAGAAATTGGTTTGTCTGATTCATCAACCTTTCTATCAAAAAAATAACATAATATTTCAGCAGTTTGAATAGATTGTATTGCAGCAGAAAAAACCACATGTGTGTGTTAAATATTTCCCAAATCCCAGTTCATGCAAAAGATGAATATAGATTAGCTACCTAGTTTCCTCTTAGCTTCTGATTTCGCAAAGAACTCCCTCCATTCATCAGTTAGAACAAAAACGGGTTCATCGTCCTCTTCCTCAACATCTAGCTCTATATGATCCACCTCTTGCAAAACTCTGATACCATCAAAGAGCGTTACAAGATGAAGTAGTCCAACTGACCCATTTCATGAATCATTCATTATTCAATATGAGGGAAACATCAATTTGATTTCATAAAGTCTGTTGCATACATAATGTTAGAATAAAAATTTGGCTTAAATACAGTTTTGGTCCCCCTATTTTGACCAATTCACGATTTTGGTCCCTAAAGTTTTAATTTGACGATTTTGGTCCCCCTATTTTCCCAATTTGAAAAACCATAGTCCCCCTCTTAAATAAGTCAAAATTGAAACTCAATTTTGACTTATTGTCCTATGTGGCAGCCTACGTGGCACCCCCACCCCCCCACCCCACCCCCACTGTTCATCTTCCCCTCCCCCCCCCACCCCTTCGCATTGTTCCTCTTCCCCTCCCCCCTCCCCCACCGTGACCCCTCCCACCCCCACCGTGAACCAAATCTCTCTCTCCCTCACCGTCTCTCCCCACCCCACCCCACCCCCCCCATCGATCTCTCTCTGTCTCCCTCACCCCCCCCCACCCCACCCCCCCCTTCGCACCTCCCTCTCTCTCTCGCTCACCGTCTCTCCCCTCCCCCCTCGATTTCCCTCTCTCTCTCCCTCACCGTGTCTCCCCACCCTACCCCACCCCCCCATCGATCTCTCTCTGTCTCCCTCACCCCCCCACCCCACCCCCCTTCGCACCTCCCTCTCTCTCTCGCTCACCGTCTCTCCCCTCCCCCTCGATTTCCCTCTCTCTCTCCGTCGCTCACCGTCGCTCTCCCTTCGATCTCCATCGCTCTCGCTCGCCGTTCTCTCGCTCGCCGTTCGCTCTCCCCCCCCCCCCTTCGCATCTCTCCGTTCTCTCTGCGTCTCTCTCTCTCTCTCTCTGCGAACTCTCTGGGGTGGGGGTGGGAAGAGGAACAGTGGAGGGTGGGGGGTGGGAGGGGAAACAGTGAAGGGGGGAGGGGGAACAGTGAAGGGGGAGGGGGGGTTCACGAGGAAGAAGAAGGGGTGGGGGGTGGGGGGGTGGGGGGTGCGCCTACGTGGCGGTCTACGTGGACTGCCACGTAGGATGAGTGAGTCAAACTGAGTTTCAATTTTGACTTATTTAAGAGGGGGACTATGATTTTTCAAATTGGGAAAATAGGGGGACCAAAATCGTCCAATTAAAACTTTAGGGACCAAAATCGTGAATTGGTCAAAATAGGGGGACCAAAACTGTATTTAAGCCTAAAAATTTCTAAATGCAGTCTCTACAATTTTACAATCTTCAGTTCTTAATTGATGCATCTGTAGTAATACTTGGTTCCCTCATTTTCCTACCTATGTTTTTGTTATGGTAATTACAGTATTTTCTATTTGCACCCCTTCTCCAAAAAAGCCCAATTGATGAGAAGCCCAATTGTAATCAAGAGAGTCCAATCTTCAATGGCCAAGATCAGCCCGCAAGATCGGACGGCCCAAAAACGCCAACACAAACACATCCAAACTCTATAAATACCCCATTCAATGCTCATTAATGGTAAGCACTTTTTAACCAAACACTCATTCTCTCAAATACTGACTTGAGCGTCGGAGTATCATTGCAGGTACAACCTCGCCCCTCAAGATCGAACATCTCAAGATCGAACACCTCAACATCGCCCCTCAAGGTCGAACACCCCCGGGTCGAACAAGACTTTCCTCTCAGCCTGAAGACAATGATAGGATCAAGGACAAAGTATCTACCAACTGCATAATATCGATCCTCACGATCGGTAGCACGGTACTGAACAGTTTTGAAATACAACCATTCAAATATTCTACAAAATAGTTACTATATAAATAAAAAGAAACCATTAAAATTCATACAAAAGTGGATATTAAAACTTCAAAGATTCTTTCCATCCATCTGACGCACAACAACCATGAAATCAAAATCAAAGCCAAAAAACAAACAAATCAAAATCATAGCCAAACAAAACCATAATCATTGAGTTCACCTTTTTGTATACCTTTCTTCCTTTTGTCCCCAAGCATTTTCTTGCTGTGTATATGATTTTGAGGCTAAAGTAACTGAATTAGGGTAGGCATCAAATGAATCAAAAAAAGGTAAGTCAAGTGAAACCATAAGGCAGTGCTAAGTTCATTGCCAAACTACACATCACACACATCATTTCCTAAAGACCAATTCCATTGTGATAATCCAAAAATGAACACTCAGCTTTGAATCAAGCATACAATACAAAAGAAATTTAGTAGGCAAGATCACAAATATCAATTATGGGATACATAAAAAATTATTATTTGAATCCTTTTCACCTAAAGCATAAAACTTACTCTTTCGACTTTATTTACAAGTCACTAGATGTCTTAGTTATTTTTTACAGGAATATCCCTAGTTGTTAAAAAAACTAGAGACAATTATTAATTAAGTGGAAAATGATAAGTCTTATATGTAGGGACATAGGTAGTATGTAGTTAGGTCTTAGAGATAGTACCTTGCGGCCCTTCCAGATGAAGTAAAGTAAATTATAATAGAAGCTTTCACCTTAATAGCAGCTCGTACCTACCAAGTCAAGATTGGTCTACTATTATAAAGGCAAACACAAGAAAATACTATAAAAAAATGTCTTTATTGAAAACTTTCTCAGCCTACAAGGAAATGAAATAAAAGGCAGAGATATATATCATCCGACAAGTTGAGTGACATTTTGAATAGGAGAACATTTCATATGAAAAAGGAATTCCAAAAAATCTGATTTTCAGTTTTAAATAACTAAAACCTCAAACAAGACCTCAGTACAAATTCTACACATTGAGCAAAATTAATGAGCCATGTAATGAATTTACCTCTGAACAAATTCTGCCAATAATAGAAATAGTCTCAACGGGGTACAAGCCACGTAAAGTCTCAGCACCTAGAAGTTTAGCATCACTTCCTGCATATTTATAAACATTTAGACAAAAGATCCATCAATTAGTTCTAACTAAAACATAGTAGATGGGTGTCGATAAAAGAAGCAAAAAATATCACCGAGAAGAAAATTGCTCATTAAGTCACTTAGAGAAGGTCTTTTCAATTAACAAGCAAACCAATATTAACAGACAGCCTCATGCACACTAGGTTAGCACTAATGAAAAAAAAATGACATCATTGTAGTTTGTAAACCACCTAGGTATAAAAATATTCTGCTTCTCTAATGAATCATCAAGTATCAAATATTCCAGGAGAACACGGGTATAGTAGTATCATCAACCTAACAAGTGGTATCATATAATCAGTAACTTACCATCAAAAACAGCATTGGCAACATCAGTAGCTTCAACACGAGTTGGTCTTAAGTTGTCAGTCATACTATCCACAACACGGGTGAGCACAGAAGGCTTCCCATCCATGTTGCATTTGTATAGGGCATACTTTTGAAATAGAAAAACCTACAAAACAAATTGAAGTTAATAAATGTTAACATATACGCAACAGCAAGCCTTATAAACAAGTATGCATCATAATACTGTATTTTATAGTTCTGACATAGACATCAGGAATATTTTTGAAAATAAAGAGAACTAGTTAGACCAGAAACAAATTATTTATTGTTGAGACCGCAAAACTACAAGTACTTCAAAAAACAAAAGGAATTTCATCAAGAAAAACTGACCTTTTCTGGTGGAAGATCAATGCCCAAATTCCCTCAAGAAAGGATAATACCATCAGCTTCTTCTAGAATTTCATCAAAATGGGTCAATCCCCGAGATATAACACAAATGTATGCATACAATTGAATTATCTTAGCCAGAATGAATATAATTTACCCAAAAATGAAGTTTCTACAGTACATTGTGAAGATATGCAACTCACTTCAACATTTTCAATCTTCGCAAAAATTTGAGTCAGGCTAAGATCGTCCAACTTCGAAAGGAATTCACGCGCCTGCATTACAATAATATATAAAGGTCTGTTAATAGAATTTGAACGAGTCTAAGATGGCAAACTTCGGTAAAGGATTTGGAGCTCAAAGTACCTCACGAACATCTTCAGCATGCCGAGTATATGACAATGAAAGAAAATCCTGATTAGTTAAATAGAGTTCCAATTCCTTAGACCACACTTCTGATAAGTTTGTAAAGGTTTCTCTCTTTCTAACAACATAAACTAGAAAAGAAGAGGAAACAACTTTAGAAATAGAAATCGTAAACAGAAATCACCAAGAAAGAGATGCTCACCTCTAAGAACCAACAAAGCGCTTAAGATAGCCTACCAACAAAGCGCTTCCTAGTCATATAGCTGTCACATGAAAACGCATTTTAGGTTAGAAGCTCTGAACAAAGCCAAAAACGCACCTCAAGGCCAAGAATCTCTGGACAGAGTCACAAAACTTAGGGTTTCAAGTGAGAGCATAGAAAACGAAAATGAAGGGAGAGGATTAGGGTTTCAAGCGATAGCGGAGAAAACGAAAACGAAGGGAGAGGAAGAGAGAGGAAGCGATAGCGGAGAAAACGAAAACGAAGGGTGTAACACCCCGAAAAATAATTTAATTAATTTAATTAATTTGATAAGTTGAATTATTAATTTTTAGTTGAGGCGTGATTAATTTAATTAAAATGATGGGTGTGGTTTAGGAAGTGGAACGAGTATTGGGGGTGATGTTGGCAACTCAGGGGTGGTGAAAAATGGCCCAGGAAGCCAAGCCCAATAGCTTAGGCGCCCCTGAGGCTCTTGAAGCTAAGGGGTTAGGGTTTTGCGCCTCACTCCTTGCATCAGAGAAAGAAAACAAAATTTGAGAGAGTGAGAAGAGAGAGAGCATCGTACGGCGCTGAGGAGAAGAAGGAAGGGAATTCTCTCGAGGTTTCGTTAGGAGTAGGCGTGACTTCGGTTTCGAAGGAGGAAGGAGAAGCTTCATTCGTTGTGTTGCTGGGTTTTGTTCGTGACTCTTCGTCATTGTCTTCCGGAACACGCAAAATTCGAGGTAAGGGTGAGCGTTTTAATTCAACAAAAATCGAGTATGTGATTGGGGTTTTGTGGGATTTTTGGGGGTAGTAGTGTAATTGAAATGTTGAGGTTTTGTTTGATGAGTTGTTGACGTTTCCCTTCGGGGAATTTCGAAGTTTGCTTTGATGAACATTTGAGGATTTGATTTTCCATGAAGGATGTTTTGTTGCGCAAATTTGAAGAGTGCAATTGATGAGTTTGTTTTTAATGAAACTGTAGCATTTCTTTTCTATCAATAAAAATAATATTTTTGAAAGAGATTACTCTGATAAATGACGTGTAATATAAGGGTAGAAAAGGGGTGTTACATTAGTGGTATCAGAGCAGTTCGGTCTGCCCGGCCGGTGGTTGAGTCGTCGAGTTGAGTAGTATTCTAGTTGTTACTCGTTTCTAAATTCTGTTCTGTGTTGCAGTGCTAGAATGGCAGGACGGAACGATGCTGCACTTGCTGCTGCTTTGCAGGCCATTGCTGGGGTTGTGGGTAACATACCCAATGCTATTGGTGATGGGACGCGTAGTTTGGCTACGTTCCAGTGTGAGAACCCTCCTACTTTTGAAGGCGGGTATAATCCTGATGGTGCCCTTGAGTGGCTAAGTGAGATGGAGCGGATCTTCCGCGTTATGGATTGCACCGATGCTCAGAAGGTTCGCTATGGCACACATATGTTGAAGAAATAGGCTTATAACTGGTGGAGGACGACTAGTCAGGGGTTGACGGTTGCCAATGAGGAAGTTACTTGGGCTGTGTTTGAGAGGGAATTCAAGAGAAAGTACTATCCGGAGGATGTCCGCGGGAAGAAGGAGGTTGAGTTTCTGAGACTTGAGCAAGGTAGCATGACTGTAACTGAGTATGCTGCAAAGTTTACTGAGCTGTCTAAGTTTTACCCGCATTATGATGGAGAGGGTGCTGAGTTCTCCAAATGTATTAAATTTGAGAACGGATTGCGTGCTGATATCAAGAGAGCCATAGGGTATCAACAGATCCGTGTATTTCCCTTGTTAGTGAATAGCGCCAGGATTTTTGAGGAGGACAATAATGCCTTCTCCAGAGTTATGAGGGAAAAGCAAAAGAATTTTTCGGGTCGCGGTAAACCATATGATGCGCCTGCTGGTAAGGGCAAAGGTAAGTTTGTTGATGGGCCTAAGCGAAGTGGGGGAGATGCTGCAGCCAGTGTTACTTGTTACACGTGTGGGAAAGTAGGCCATAAGAGTCCAGATTGCCCAAATAAGGAGAAGAAGAGATGTTACAAGTGTGGGAAAGAGGGACACATGTCTTTCAACTGTGATAAGAGGGAGGTGCTATGCTTTAATTGTGGGGAGAGTGGTCACATCAGTACTCAGTGTTCAAAACCCAAGAAGGAGAAGTCATTTGGAAAGGTGTTCGCTCTAGCTGGGTCTGATGTGGTGAATGAGATTCGAGGTACGTGTTATATCAATAATAATCCTCTTATTGCTATTGTTGATACTGGTGCTACCCATAGTTTTATTGCCGCTGTATGTGTTGAGAAATTAAGTCTTGTGTTATCTGATATGTTGAGGGAGATGGTTATCGATACTCCAGCTAAGGGTTCGGTGACTACCTCCGCTGTTTGTGCTAAATGTCCTGTATCTATATATGGTAGAGAATTTCTAGTTGATTTGATCTGCTTGCCGCTGAGTGGAATGGATGTCATTCTGGGTATGGACTGGTTAGTCGACAACCATGTTCATATCAACTGTCGTGAAAGGTCCGTGAGTTTTGATTCGCCTGAAGAGGAGTCTGGTTTGTTATCTGCGGGTCAGCTGCATAGAGTGATGAGAGAAGAGGTTCAACTGTTTTCTCTGTTGGCGTCGTTGTCTGCCGAGAGCCAAGCGAAGATTGATGTGTTGCCGGTAGTGCGTGAGTTTTCTGAGGTGTTCCCTGATGAGATTCCGGATGTACCACCAGAGAGAGAGGTGGAGTTTTCTATTGATCTGGTTCCTGGCACTAAGCCTGTGTCTATGGCACCATATAGGATGTCTGCATCTGAGTTGGCAGAATTGAAAAAGCAACTTGAAGATTTATTAGAAAAGAAGTTTGTGAGACCGAGTGTGTCACCTTGGGGAGCGCCAGTGTTGCTAGTGAAAAAGAAAGATGGTAGTATGAGGTTGTGTGTGGACTATCGCCAACTGAATAAAGTTACAATCAAGAACAAGTATCCGTTGCCAAGAATTGATGACTTGATGGATCAGTTAGAGGGTGCTAAAGTATTTAGCAAGATTGACTTAAGGTCTGGTTATCATCAGATCAAGGTCAAGGATGAAGACGTCCAGAAGACGGCATTTAGGACAAGATATGGTCACTATGAGTATTCTGTTATGCCTTTCGATGTGTCAAATGCGCCGGGGGTATTCATGGGATACATGAACCAAATCTTCCGTGAGTACTTGGACAAGTTTGTGGTGGTTTTCATTGATGACATTCTGATTTACTCTAAGTCAGAAGAGGAGCATGAGGGACATCTGAGGTTGGTGCTAGAAATTCTGAAGAGTCGAAAGTTATATGCCAAGTTTTCCAAGTGTGAGTTTTGGTTGAAAAAGGTCAGTTTTCTCGGTCATGTAATTTCAGGTGAGGGGATTGCGGTGGATCCTTCTAAAGTTGATGCAGTGTTGCAGTGGGAGTCTCCAAAGTCAGTTACTGAAATAAGGAGTTTTCTGGGATTGGCTGGCTATTATAGAAGATTCATTGGGGGGTTTTCGAAGTTGGCTATGCCATTGACCCAATTGACTTGCAAGGGCAAGGCTTTTGTGTGGGATGACCGATGTGAAGAGAGTTTCAGTGAATTGAAAAGGAGGTTGGCTACGTCCCTAGTGTTGACCCTACCTAATCTGGTTAAGCCGTTTGTGGTTTATTGCGATGCTTCCAAGATGGGTTTGGGTGGTGTGCTTATGCAGGATGGGAAAGTGATCGCTTATGCGTCGAGGCAATTGAGAATTCATGAAAAGAATTACCCTACTCACGACTTAGAACTTGCTGCTGTGGTGTTCGCATTGAAAATTTGGAGACATTACTTGTATGGATCGAGATTTGAGGTGTTCAGTGATCACAAGAGCCTTCGGTATCTGTTCGATCAGAAGGAGTTGAATATGAGGCAACGCCGGTGGTTAGAACTATTGAAGGATTATGATTTTGAGTTGAGTTATCACCCGGGAAAAGCTAATGTGGTTGCAGATGCTTTGAGTCGGAAGACTTTGCATATGTCGGCACTGATGGCTAGAGAGCTTGAGTTAATTGAGCAATTCAGAGACATGAGTTTAGTTAGCGAGGTCACACCTCAGAGTATCAGGTTGGGTATGTTGAAAATTGGCAACGATTTTATGGCCAGTATCTGGGAAGCGCAGAAGTTAGACGTGAAATTGGTTGATCTGATGGGTGGGATTGGTCAGTCTGAGAATAAGGACTTCGAGATAGATGCGCAGAATGTATTGAGGTATCGTGGAAGAATTTGTGTTCCCGAAGATGAGGAAATGAGAAAGGCAATTCTCGAGGAAGGCCACAGAAGTAAGTTGAGTATCCATCCGGGAGCGACAAAGATGTATCAAGATCTGAAAAATATGTTCTGGTGGCCTGGGTTGAAGCGCGACGGGGCGCAGTTTGTGTATTCGTGTTTGACCTGTCAGAAATCGAAAGTCGAGCATCAGAAGCCTGCAGGGATGATGCAACCGTTGAATGTTCCAGAGTGGAAGTGGGATAGTATTTCCATGGATTTCGTGACTGGGTTACCCAATACGGTGAGAGGACATGATTCGATTTGGGTGGTTGTGGACAGATTGACGAAGTCTGCTCATTTCATTCCTATCGGCATTAAGTATCCGGTGTCGAGATTGGCAGAGATCTATATTCAGGTAATTGTGAAGCTGCATGGCGTTCCTTTGTGCATTGTGTCGGATAGAGACCCAAGGTTCACTTCGGACTTTTGGAGTAGTTTGCAGAAGGAGTTGGGTTCGAAATTGAGGTTGAGTTCAGCTTATCATCCTCAAACTGATGGGCAGACAGAGAGGACGATTCAATCGTTGGAGGATTTGTTAAGGTCATGTGTTCTAGAGCAGGGAGGTGCGTGGGATACCCATCTTCCATTGATCGAGTTTACCTACAACAACAGTTATCATTCCAGTATTGGGATGGCGCCATTTGAGGCGTTGTATGGTCGGAGGTGCAGGACTCCGGTGTGTTGGTATGAAACTGGGGAAAGTTTAGTACTTGGACCTGAGCTAGTCAGAGAGACTACTGAGAAAGTAAAGACGATCCAGGAGAAAATGAAAGCATCGCAGAGTAGACAGAAGAGCTACCATGATAAGAGAAGGAAAGATTTAGAATTTGAAGCTGGTGACCACGTGTTCCTGAGGGTCACACCTATGACTGGTGTTGGGCGTGCGCTGAAATCGAAGAAGTTGACCCCTCGATTCATCGGGCCGTATCAGATTACTGAGAGAGTTGGAAATGTTGCATATCGGGTGGCCTTGCCACCTAATCTTTCGAACTTGCACTACGTGTTTCACGTGTCGCAGCTTCGGAAGTATGTTGCGGATCCGTCTCATGTGATTCAACCAGATGATGTGGAAGTGCGGGACAATCTCACTATGGAGACCATGCCTGTACGAATTGAGGATCGTGAAGTGAAGACCTTACGAGGTAAGGAGATCAATTTGGTGAAGGTCGTTTGGTTTGGGGCAGCTGGTGAAAGCCTAACTTGGGAGCTGGAGGACAGGATGCGAGAGTCGTATCCGGAGTTGTTTGAATCAGGTATGTTTTCGAGGACGAAAAATCCTAAGTAGGGGAGAGTTGTAACACCCCGAAAAATAATTTAATTAATTTAATTAATTTGATAAGTTGAATTATTATTTTTTAGTTGAGGCGTGATTAATTTAATTAAAATGATGGGTGTGGTTCAGGAAGTGGAACGAGTATTGGGGGTGATGTTGGCAACTCAGGGGTGGTGAAAAATGGCCCAGGAAGCCAAGCCCAATAGCTTAGGCGCCCCTGAGGCTCTTGAAGCTAAGGGGTTAGGGTTTTGCGCCTCACTCCTTGCATCAGAGAAAGAAAACGAAATTTGAGAGAGTGAGAAGAGAGAGAGCATCGTACGGCGCTGAGGAGAAGAAGGAAGGGAATTCTCTCGAGGTTTCGTTAGGAGTAGGCGTGACTTCGGTTTCGAAGGAGGAAGGAGAAGCCTCGTTCGTTGTGTTGCTGGGTTTTGTTCGTGACTCTTCGTCATTGTCTTCCGAAACACGCAAAATTCGAGGTAAGGGTGAGCGTTTTAATTCAACAAAAATCGAGTATGTGATTGGGGTTTTGTGGGATTTTTGGGGGTAGTAGTGTAATTGAAATGTTGAGGTTTTGTTTGATGAGTTGTTGACGTTTCCCTTCGGGGAATTTCGAAGTTTGCTTTGATGAACATTTGAGGATTTGATTTTCCATGAAGGATGTTTTGTTGCGCAAATTTGAAGAGTGCAATTGATGAGTTTGTTTTTAATGAAACTGTGGCATTTCTTTTCTATCAATAAAAATAATATTTTTGAAAGAGATTACTCTGATAAATGACGTGTAATATAAGGGTAGAAAAGGGGTGTTACAAAGGGATAGATGCTTGAAGACAGATTCTGAGCGAATATTGTTACAGTGGGTTTGTGCGAAGGAAGGGTTTGAGGGGGTTTGAACGAAGGAAGGGTTTGTACAAAGGACGGAGGAAGAGAGCAAGAGAGGAAGAGAGCCAGAGGAGAGAGGAAGAGAACGAACGAGGAGAGGAGAGGAGGAGAGGAGGAGAGGAAGAGAGGAAGATATGTGATGTTCAGAGAGTGAGAGAAGAGATAGAGAAGGTTCAGAGAGTGAGAGAAGAAGAGATCGTGAGAGAGATAAAGATGTGCGATGGAAAACTAGAAATAAAATGGACCTTTAGCATCGGGTGTTTAAACACCTGATGCTAAATGTATCTGCGTCAGACATTTAGCATCGGTTGTTTTGCTAAATGTATCTGCGTCAGACATTTAGCATCGGTTGTTTTAATTGCAAAAGGTAGGCGTGAAAATTGAAATCTTCCATTTAATTGCAAAATTGCCACCGCATCTACATTTAGCATCGGGTGTTTAAACAACCGATGCTAAATGATGCTTTTTAAAGTCAATTTTCCACTAGTGTGAAAGAAATCGGAAGTAAGCAAAAGCATCAAGGTATGAAACCTAAACCACCTTTTATAATTTTATTCGATGATTCAGAAATTATATCTTGATATAATGTCTTTGCGATGTTATTTACATTTATGATTTATGAAGGCCCACCATGTAGAATATGTGATTGGCAGGTCCATTGGGCTGGAAGCGAGAATTACAAAGGCCCACTTTATCATCCACCCATCACTACAACAGATTTAAGCATTGGGAGCGCTTTTTTTAGGCCATAGGGAGCGCTTTCGGGCGCTCCTAAAGCTAGCGCTCCTGTTGCAAATCACCCAACGGTAGCGCTCGGAAAGCGCTCCCAAAAAACAGGCAAGAGGAGCGCTTTTTATTACAAGCGCTCATTATTCTTAGGCGCGCTAAGACAATAAGGAGCGCTTACAGTAAAAAGCGCTCCTCATGGTCTTAAGCAAAGGGGGCACTTTTTATTACAAGCGCTCCTTATTCTTAGGCGCGCTAAGACAATAAGGAGCGCTTACAGTAAAAAGCGCTCCTCATGGTCTTAAGCAAAGGGAGCGCTTTTTATTTTAAGTGCTCCTTATTCCTAGGCACGCTAAGACAATAGGTAGCGCTTTTTACAGAATGCGCTACCAATGCCTAATTTTTTTTTAAGAAAGTTTTGCCTGTTTCTTCTATATTACCAATTCTCAGCTCCCTGCAATCAGAAACCAGCAACAACCAGAAACCAACAACCAGCAACAAAGTTCCAAATAAAATTCCAATTCAATAACCAATTTCAAATCAATTTCCAACTAATTATACATCCTCATGTACCGATCAACATATGTGCCAACAAAAATGTGCCAACATATAAATCTTCATATACCAAAAGATCAACAAAAATTACAACATATCCAATATGAGGTACTACAAAAATAGGATATCCAAAAAAAATTACATCAAGTTTGATTTGCATTAATCAAACCGGCAACCTGACGACACCACTCTCCTTTCAGCTGAGTAAGTTCCTCATCAGAAAATTGAGCTCGACACACATATTCAGGAAAATACTGAAAAAATAAAATAAAATGAACTTAGAATTATATCAATATCAATTAGATTTTGAATTACTTGTCAAAATACAAACTATCAAATTACATACATGGATTGGGATTTCCATTTGGTTGTGAGTGATGATGTCCTTCATAAATTTCATTACATAGTACCCGCAATCATCGAAGTTTGGTTGTTTGGGACCCTATAAAACAAAAGATTACTTAGTTATTAAATATAATTAATTACATATGCATAAGAATATTGATTATAAACTTACCCTTATTGCTATCCATTTTGTAGAGGATGATGATTTTCTGTACGTAGTCCTGACATCACGCAATCCCCAATAAGTTGCCAAAGCACTGAAACATCATATATATAACTATATTAATCGAAATATACATAATTTATATTATGAAATATACGAGAGATCTAAATACACACCTATTAAATACTCTCACCAACTTTGGGTAGTTGTTGTAATGACCTGGCAGTGAATCCAAATAGAAAATCACATCTCTTTTGGAATCAATTGCCAACAATATCCAATGGGTCCTATAAAATTTTTGAATAATCAAATTAATCAAGCTTTGAGGTTTAAAAGACAGAGTAAATAATCAGCAAGTATAATTTTTGAACACTCACCCTAAGTTGATGGGTGCCAAAAACAAAGTATCACAACTTAATTGATGTGCTAGTGCCAAACGCCGATCGATATTGTCTTTAACCTCTACCTTGCGTCTTTCCATTTGTTCCTTGCATTTTTCTATATGAACTTTTGACATTGTTTTATCCAGGGGGATATTCAGTAGAAAAGTACTTTCGGGGCATAAGAACACAAATCGTTGTGTTTGATCCATTGGGACCAATATCTCATGGTACAATACCTTTAATTAAAATGTATACAAATTAAAATAATAATAATAATAATAATAATAATAATAATAATAATAATAACAACAACAACAACAACATCAATAAGTAGAGCTGGCAAAACGGGCTCGGGCTTTTAAGGGCCGGGCTAAAAAGCCCGGGTTGAAATTCGGGCTCACCCTTTATGGCCCAAGCCCGGCCCTATGCGGGCTGCGGGCTTTTCGGGCTAGCCCGCATTATGCGCGATTTTTTAGCTGCAAATGGAGAGCTTTTCAAGAGCTTTGCATATACAGTAACCGACACCTAATATTATTTTTGGCTGTAGATGGAGAGCTCTCAATGCAGGATTGACTTACAATTGCAAAACTTGTATCACACAATTAAGTTCTATTGCACCCATATAAAATCATGGCACGGGAATAAAATTGTATCACTCTTAACAGGTGGACTATGCTCTCCATAGATGGCATTGAAGATCAACATATGCCTTAATAACATGTAAGTCAATAAACAAAAATTCATCTTTCCATAAACTAAAGAAATGCTTCAGAAGCACACTAAACAAACTAGGAGACACCACCACACCAGAATACTCCTCATAAGTAGACTATGAAAAAAAATGTGATCATCAATACCATTGCCGCTAATGGCTTTTAATACAAAGTCTGAACTCTAATGCAGAAACACAAAAATAATAACAAATAATAAAATCATGAAAACAATGAATGGTAATGTAGTTTGTGCTGACTGCTGTAAACCAGTGAAAATCCTACCATGATTAATGATGAAAGATTCAACCATTGACATCCTTAAAAACTTAATAGTATGAAGCTAATAAGATTAAAGAGCAAAAAGACTATAAACATGAAAAAGAAATCCTTAAAACAAAAAATTTATTTATTCAACTGCTGCAAGGCTCTGTTCTTGTCACTGTTTGATAAGTAATTCCACCCTATGCATGATGTTGAGAGACAATGACTACAAATTTTCTTTTCTCCAGCATTATAATGTAAATCTAATCCCAAGTTTTCTATTCACGGGCTCAATTCCTTTGGCCCAAGCCCTCCCATTTTTCGGGCTAACCCGGCCCAGCCCATTTTGCCAGCTCTATCAATAAGTGAAATAATAAGATAGATACGTACCTGATATATGCTCTAATAGTAGTAGCACTTTCCCACTCGTGCTCATATATCACTGCGAGCAATAGAAGGGGAAGGTTGGGATTCGCGAATATTCCCACTAACTTTGTCACCCTTGCCAGCAATAGAAGGGGAAGGTTGGGATTCGCGAACATTCCCACTAACTTTGTCACCCTTTCCAGCAGTAGAAGGGGAAGGTTGGGATTCACGAACATTCCCACTAACTTTGTCACCCTTTCCAGCAGTAGAAGATAAAGGTTGAGATCTTCCTTTGCCAACACTCCGACTAACTTTAGATTTTGCCCTTTGTGATACCTATATATTTAGAAAATAATTAGTTAGTAACAAATATAGTTGGAAAGATAAAATATGACAATGATATAATAAATTACTAACAAATATAATTTCACTTACATTGATAAGGTTTACTGGCCATGCCACAAAGGTACCAATTGCATCATCCACAGTCATGATCTCTATACTGTTTACTGGTACAGGCAAGTTTGCATCCCCTACAATTGCAACGTCAACTCTGTCTCGCATATGATTTTCGGGTATGGGTAGATTATGCAGTAAGGTGCCCAGTTCGTTACAAATTAATCCTCTTTAAGCGGTAAGGCGACCAATTTAAGCGGGTTTGATATATATAGTTCACAATCATTATTGTTACCCTAAATCAATGATAAACAAAAATTAGAATATGTATAAATTGATGTAATATGTACGAGAAAAAGATGATCTAATGATTAATACCTCATTAGACGCAATGGTACAACTATCTCTGAAGCTATCAAGCTTAGGGGATGGTAGATCGGTCCTCGGTCCAACTCTATCTTTTAATTCCGCAACTTCTTCCATTAGCTTGAACACTATTTGTTCCAACTGTGATTCTCTACTTTCCTTTTTTTATGCTTATTTGGACCCCAAAAAGAGGTCGGGGTAACACCAAATCCCAAACCTCTCAGACGGCCCGAATACTCTTCACGTTCCAAAGCACGGCCAAGGATGTCATTCTCATCATCACAATCAATTATCTCTCCTTGTTCTATTGATTGTGATATAGACTCCTGATTCACAAAAATTATAAGTATGATAAAGTAAATTAATTACAAAAAAAAATTAATTTTATCATACTTACAATTATTTGAGACACCTCTTTCGTTTTCGGATCGCTAGTCACACCCTCTTTGTTTACTCGGGCTTCTAGCCACAAAACATGTCGGTCAATGGATTCTTGAGTTGGATCTTTCCCGACCTCCACTAGCTGTTAAAATTTACCAATTATTAATAAATATATCAAATGATTCATTTATAATAGTGAAATTTGAAATAAAGGATGTGTCTACCATTTTTTCTTCAATGTCTTGATAACCCTTAACACCGCCTCTATAAGGGAAATCAGGACTTCTTGCTCTCTCTCGATTTTCATTGCATAATGTCTATATAGAAACATAAATATACATTAATGCATAATAATTGTCAAATATAGTTAAGTTAAAAGGTAATTGTACAAACCAAGAAGTCACCATCTTCGGTGCGTCTGGTTATAAAGGCATTCCAATCCTCCTGTGTTATAATCCCACAATATAGTGGTGGGGGATGGTGTATGAGGTTCCCTTCATCATCTGTCATCCATTTATTTTTTAGGATAGTTCTGAACTTCCTATGTAACTTTCCGGCTTTCATAAGACAGAATTCTTTGCGAGACTCATCCACATCAAAATAAGTCTGCTTACACACAAACAAGGAAAAAAACCAATAAGTCTAGATGTCCTTGTATTGGTCACACTTAAAAAACCAATAATTCTTTATAGCGTTAGTGTTTTTATTTCCTTGTATTGGTCACACTTAAAAAAGAAGGGTAAACAGTTTCATAAGATTACACATTAAATTGGCTCCACTCACAATCTCTTTTTTTTTACCAAAGAAAACAGAAGGAAGTCAGTTTGTAAACAGTTTGTATACCTAGATCAAACACCATAGCTCCTCTTTGAGTCTCTCCAAAGCGAGATTACGTCTATCATGCCATCTAGTTATTGTAATCGGTATCATTTGCTTCACTTTAGTACCAATGAAGCTAGTCAGCTGTTTACCATTTGGACCAAATGGTTGGCCTTTAACATTCCATTGGACCTGCATTATTACTTATGTAAATTAGATATAACAAACAATTTAAACTAAGTAATAAATTTAGTTAATTAGTAAGTATCTTACTTGAAATTTAGGAAGTCCTTTACTCGCCCGATTGATTATATTCTTTTTAACAGTCATTCCACGGCGAGAGGCCTTTTTTGGGGGCTCATGATCACTCTCATGAGCACTATCATGCCCACTATCATGACTATGCGATGTCATCTGACCTGCAATAAAACATAATCAGTGTTATTGTTATATTTATACAGTTTAGATTACCTAAAAGATGAATAAAGAAGAGACAACCAAAAAATGCCTAAAAGTAAGTTTAGATTACCTTTTCCTTTTCCTCGATACAATTTTATTTACAATTTGCTTATTCGTACTTTTTCCTCTTCGCTTCTTGGTACTTTGTTTTCGACGAAACGTAATTCCATCGCTATGATCATTTCTAATATACACAATATCCTCTTTAGAAGTACTTTCCCCTAGTATTGGTTGTGATGTCCCGAAGAAAGGGTCATCCTCAATATCAACATCTTCGGGTGCTTTATCACCAATGTCATTAACCAATAGCTTTTTGTTTGTCAATAGAACAATGGACCAATTGATATCAACTGGATCAGTGACATAAAACACTTGTTGAGCTTGCGAGGCTAAAATAAAAGGCTCATCTTTATACCCAGACTTGTTGAAATTCACCCGCATGAACCCCGACTCATCCATCTGTACACCATTATTATTGTCAACCCACTTACATTGGAACACAGGCTCACGAAAAAAATTGTAATCCAACTCCCATATGGGTTCAATGACTCCAAAGTATGACATATTAGCGTAAATGGGATTTCTGTCTTTGGCACTTGATGTATGCATAGATTGAGCTACAAGAGTCACCCCACTATTTTGCATTTTACTCCGATCATCATGGTTTTTTGTATAGAACGTGTACCCGTTTTGTAGATAGCTGGTGTAAGAGAAAACATGTATATTTGGACCTTTTGCTAACCATCTCAATCTATCATAAATCAAGGTAGGATTCAAAGCAAACTCTAAAGAAATGTGATTTCTTAGCCACACTATGAAACTCCTATTGTGTTCTTTTCTTAACCAAACTTGACCCTTACTTGGGTAATCACTCTTAAGCATGTCCATGTGCTTCGCAACATATGAATCAACCTCATTGTCATTGTGCAGAACATATAAGTGTGCTTGCTCTAGTTCTTTCCTTGATACAATCGCGAGTTTGCTTCCTGTCATCCCTTTACCAATGCTTCCTGTGTGACGCTCCATTGGCAGCCCCACAGTATGTTCAACACTAGATAGATAGTCGGTGCAGAACTCAATAGCTTCTTCAACTATATAGCGCTCAGCAATACAACCCTCGGGCCGTGATCGATTTTTAACATATCCTTTTAATATCTTCATGTAATGCTCAAACGGGTACATCCATCTCATGTAACATGGGCCACACAACTATGTCTCTCTAACCAGATGAACTATTAGATGAATCATTATGTCAAAGAATGAAGGTGGGAAAAACATCTCAAGCTCACATAATGTGACAGTAATTGATCTTTGCAACGCTGGCAACTTTCCAGGGTCAATCACTCTACTACAAATCGCCTTAAAGAAGAAACAAAGTTTAGTTATGGCCTGACGCACTTTGTTGGGCAAAATGGATCGTATACCAATGGGTAACAAATTCTCCATGAGAACATGACAATCATGGGACTTTAGAGACTTCAACTTGAGGTCTTTCATCGATACAAGGTTCGTAACATTTGAAGAGTACCCCTCTGGAACTTTAACTCCATGAAGAAACTTACAAAAGACAATTTTCTCCTTTTTAGATAGAGTATGAGCTGTCGGAGGTAGATATGTACGTGTACCCTTCTTTATCGGACCCAATTCGGGTCTCAACCCCATACTAACCAAGTCCAACCTTGCATTGATGGTATCTTTAGTCTTTCTTGGCATATTGAGTAAGGTACCAATAACACTTTCGAAGACATTTTTTTCCACATGCATCACATCAATGAAATGCCTTACATGTAATGACTTCCAGTATGGCAACTCAAAGAAAATCGACTTTTTCTTCTACCTTCTTTTGGCAAGCTCTCCTGCAAAAGGCTTCCCAAATTTAATATTCAAATCTTTCACCTTTTCAAATAGTTGTTCACCCGTCAAAGGCGGTGGAGCTTTACGGGTTTCTGAATTCTCATTGAATGCCTTTCTCCACAGTCGATACTGATGAGTTGGAAGCAAAAATCTACGATGACCAAGGTAGATATTCTTCTTACCATGTTCCAACCACATCCAATCTGTATTTTCTTCACATATAGGGCATGCACATTGACCTTTGTTACTGTACCCAGATAAATTGCCATATGCTGGAAAGTCATTAATTGTGCCAAAAATCATAGCCCTTAGGGTGAAACTCTCTTCTCTGAACCCATCATACACCTCTACGCCAGTCTCCCACAGTAGCTTCAAGTCTTCAATCAAAGGAGCCAAGTATACATCAATATCATTTCCCGGTTGTTTGGGACCGGAAATCAACAAAGACAACATCATATACTTGCGTTTCATACAAAGCCATGGAGGTAAGTTATAAATCGCCAAAATCACGAGCCATGTACTGTGGGAGCTACTCTGGATACCGTGCGGGTTAAATCCATCAGCAGACAATGCAAGTCGAAGGTTTCTTGATTCCCCCCCGAAATCAGGATAATCAATATCAATTTTTTTCCATTGCGGAGAATCTGCCGGATGTCGTAGCAAACCATCTTTAATCCTTTCATCCTCATGCCAAGTCAAGTGTTTTGCATCTTCTGAACTATGGTACATGCGCCTAAATCGAGGAATTATAGGAAAATACCACAACACCTTTTCTGGAGCAGATTCTTTCTTCTTATATCGCGATGCATTACATTTTGGACACGACTTTAACAATGCATGTTCATTCCGAAATAATATGCAATCATTGGTACAAGCGTGTATCTTCTCATAGTTCAAGCCAATGGTGCCTAGCATTTGTTTTGCATCATACGTCCGAGAAGGGAGCACATTATCCTTTGGCAACATATCTTTCAATAGTGCGAGTAATTCCGTAAAGCTCTTATCCGTCCATCCGTGACAAGTTTTCAAGTTATACAACTTTATCACAGCCAATAATTTTGTGAACCCGGTGCAACCCGCATACAACGGTGTCTCTGCGTCGGTTATCAACTTCTCAAACCTTTCTGGACAATCATTAAGATCATCTTCAACAGCCTTTGTCATCTCTTCAAATTGGTCGCCATCAAATGTATATTTTTCGGTGTCAACCGGCGCACATCTCTCAGTACTATTATTCATATTTGTATATTCGCCTCTCACCTCACCGTGCATTGTCCAACAAGTATAACTCTGATCGATTCTGTAGGCCTTTAAATGTCCTTCCAGCTCAACTGCAGTAACTAGGTTTACATAACAACACTGTAAACAAGGACATTTGAATTTACAAGAAGCTCCCAATCGTCGAACAGCAAAGTTAACAAAATATTCTACTCCGTCGACATATTCCTTCGAAAGACGATTTGCAGACATCCACTTTCGATCCATATTTAACCAAAATTGATAATAAATAGGAACTATGAAATATTCCTGCAACGCATACACTTATCACATTTCTTGTAGAAATCATATTATTAAAATAATCAAAAGATGATATTTCTCATCATCACCAGTACGCACAACTCACTAGTTGAAATGTAGTTCCTAATAAATACCCTGAACTTGTTTCTCAAATAAGATCAAAATGAAAATACACGTTGCTTAAGTTTCAACTAGCTCACAAGTTACAGTCACAGAATTATTGGAACACAACATCAATGTATAATACTAATGCATCATAATCAGTCAGCCAACAAAATTGAGTTATTCTAAATTTTGTATTTTATAAAGCATAGTGATTGCTAACCTTTATAAGTGGGACAAGAGGAAGCTGAATGGAAGTTGGATAACAACCAGGGTTTGCGACAAGGCGTGCAGTCTTTATTTCCGCTTTGTCAATCTATGTACAGCTTCTTCCTGTTACATATAACTAGATAAACTCAGCATGAAGAATTTTAATAGTACATCCATGGTGGACCAAAATATAACAAGAATTTTAATAGTACATCTTTTATGGTATTTATTGAGCAAGAAGAATACTAGTTTGTCTAGAGGCAGCAGAGTTAGGATCAGAACCAGAATTTTAATAGTACATCTTTTATGGTACATGTTTAGATTATACTATTACAGACATTAATAAAAGACTTACTACTCTTGAATATCAAAAGAGAAATAGAACCATGGCACATATAAACATCATTTAAGGGAAGTGCCTTAGCTAAGTTCACAGAAAACACTGGCTTCGTCTGCTGCACATCAAATTATTGATTCCAAAGTACTACATATATGCATGTCAAGGGTACATATAACTGTTTCAAGTGGAAAATCCCAAAACTATTGCAAACATAAATCTATTGGTGTCAACAATGTGGCTATATGTGCAGAGAGCTTGTCAATTTAGTATTGAAATATATATGTTGCCTATGGATGCAATAACAGGGAAAATTCAAGGAAACTAGCAGCATAATACTAGGAGGGGTTGCTGCAATAAACAATAAACAATCAAATTGAAAATGAGCCAAAGCACTTTGCTGCTTTAACGATAAAAGGAATGACTTGTCAATGTCAAAGGCTACGGTAGAAATAATCAATAAGCAGAAAAATAAACAACACTATAACAAATAAAACATGAACAAGATCCACACTCACTCCCTGACCAACACAAAGAAGAAGCAATAATCAATTAAAGGAAATGGAGAGAAGAATCAAGAGGCTAACCGCATGTAGAGTCCCAAATGGTTTAGGTTTTATAGAATTCAATTCAGCTAATTTGTCTTTCAGAAGCAGCCCTCCTTAAAGCATTTCATGATGTAAAGGTACAACTCCATCATCATCTTGCACCATCACCGTATTATCTATCATTCCTATGAATTGAGGCCACTCTGTTACATGTAGTAGAGAGTTATTTTAAATAATAAATTAGCAAAATCATATCAAACAAACACAATGAGGGAAACTAAACAACTGAAAACATGTATCTTCAATTAATAAGGACTAAGTAACATGGAAATAGATCTAGTTATAGAACCCGAGAGTGAGATTTTAGGATTAAGTAACATGTAAACAAAATTTGAAAGCATTTCTACATAAATCATTATATTGCTACTCAACAACAAACATCATAGAACTCATTAAAACATCCTTTAAAAACGAATAAACCTAGGAGACATAATGAACATCTAGTTAAACAATTAATCAATTAAAGGAAACAATTAATCAATAAGCAGAAAAATAAACAACACTATAACAAATAAAACATGAACAAGATCTACACTCACTCCCTGACCAACACAAAGAAGAAGCAATAATCAATTAAAGGAAATGGAGAGAAGAATCAAGAGGCTAACCGCATGTAGAGTCCCAAATGGTTTAGGTTTTATAGAATTCAATTCAGCTAATTTGTCTTTCAGAAGAAGCCCTCCTTAAAGCTTCTTTCTTTTCCTCTTTAAAGCTTCTTCAAATAAAGAAAACAAATAAGTAAGAAAGCAGAATGGAAGAAAAAGAAACACGCTCCTGATGGAAGAAAAAGAAAGCAACGGAACGAAAAAGAAACACGCCTCCTCAGGAACGCTTTCTTAACAAAATGGAAGAAAAAGAAGAACAGGAAGAAAGCAACTAACCCACAGGGAGTGCGTGGTGGAGGCGTGGTTGAATAAGGAAGGACGGCGGAGGGAGGAAGAAACACGGAACGACGGCAGGGAGGAGAGGCGAGGGTGGAGGCGTGGTCGAAGGAGAGGAGGCGCAGGGTTGAGGAGGCGTGGTCGAAGGAGAGGAGAGGCGAGCGTATACTGTGTACTGGCGGCGGCGCAGGGTTGAGGAAGCGCAGGGTTGAGGAGGCGGTCGAAGGAGAGGAGAGGAAGAGCGTAACTGTACGTGTACTGGAAGGGTAACTGTGTACTGGAAGGGTTTTGGGGTTTTAGAAAATTGAGAATAGGTAGCGCTTTCTACAAAAAGCGCTCCTGATGGGGCTAAGCGAAATTTTAAATGAGGAGCACTTTTTAGAAAGCGCTCCTGATGGGGTATGCAAGATCAAGAATAAGGAGCGCTTTTTAGAAAGCGCTCCTGATGGGGTATGCGAGATCAAGAATAAGTAGCGCTTTTTAGAAAGCGCTCCTGATGGGGTATGCGAGATTTTGAATGAGGAGCGCTTTTTTGGAAAGCGCTACTCATGGCGCTAGATAGGGAGCGCTTTTTAAAAAGCGTTCCTGATGGGTGCGCTCTTTTTTGGTGTTTTTGGCGTAGTGCATATGCCCTATTATCTCTTTATCACCTCTCATAAAAATAGGTTTGTAAGAAACTAAAGAAATTTCAGACCATACCTGTTGTGAACGAAATCGGAAGTAAGCAAAAGCATCAAGGCATGAAACCTAAACCCCCTTTTATAATTTTATTCGATGATTCAGAATTTTTATCTTGATATAATGTCTTTGCGATGTTATTTACATTTATGATTTACGAAGGCCCACCATGTAGAATATGTGATTGGCAGGTCCATTGGGCTGGAAGCGAGAATTACAAAGGCCCACTTTATCATCCACCCATATGCCCTATTATATCTTTATCACATCTCATAAAATTAGGTTTGTAAGAAACTAAGAAATTTCAGACCACCACGCCTGTTGTGAAAGAAATCGGAAGTAAGCAAAAGCATCAAGGTATGAAACCTAAATCCCCTTTCGTTATTTTATTCGATCATTCAGAAATGATATCTTGATTTAATGTCTTTGCGATGTTATTTACATGTATGATTTACGATCTAAAGAGTATTGTGGCCGACAGATAAAATCTGTTTGAGATTGTCCATAGTGATTTTTTATGGAATCATTTTTTTCCATTTAATGCACTAATTAAGGTATTTCCATATTCCATTTTTATTTTATAGAATTATAAGCTCGGCATTTCATGAAATCCTCGCAATTGAAGCTTGTCAACGCAATTGCCTTCTTGTTTCGCCAAGAAGTAAAATTAAATCTATACTCCAAGAGTTAGTTTCTTTTTTAAACAAAATGTTATACAGAGAAGCCCGTATAACAATCATATTGTCCAATACTTTTTTTGACCAAAACTTGAGTGCAAAAATGCTTGTTGCCCTAACCTTTTCGATTCAATGAAAGTCGTCACAAAATTGACACCGTACAATGTTTTTTTTTGCTTTCATCAAAAGATGAGGGGCACGAGCATTCAGGCGACTCTAACATTGCTTTGTAAAAGCTACTACTAATTACCTAGTCTAGTATTTGAATTAGGTTAACGTACTCTTGGTTACACTAACTGAGGTGATATTACTAGATTAACGTACCAAATTCACTTCATAGTCATATCTTTAATTTGTTTCATTTTTCTATTTATTACATATAATTTTAAAGTTTTTCATGTTTTCTATTTCTTAACTCATAATGTGTTCATTCATAACCATTATTCCTTACATATTATCCCCAATCTTGGACAATATAAATTTTTAGTGTGAAATGGAAAGCATTGGTGGCAGTCGGAAGCTTGTTGGCCAACAAGACAAAAAGAGGGGTGCAATTGAAAGCAATGGTAATATAAACTATCTGCCTGAAGTTGTTATGGTTATTATCTTCTCCTTATTACCTCTAGAAGCCTTAGTTTCGGCAAGCATGGTGTCAAAACAATGGGAAACTCTAGTGAAAAGATACCTATCAGAGAGACCTTCAAGCCTGAGCTTTGATGAATTTGAGATGGCTACCGGGATCGTTTGCACACACAATAATATATTCCTAAGTCCATTGAATGGATTGTCTAGTATGCATAGAATGTCCTTAGAAAAAGAAGTCATTGCAGGAACTAATAGTTTCAAACTATTTGTAGACAGAACTCTACATCTCCTTACTGGATGTATCATGAAGAAATTATGCTTCAAATGGTGTTATGATGGACATCCAAAAAATCAGAAGAAAATTGATCAGTGGTTGCACTTTGTCATGAAAAATGAAGTTAAAGAACTTGAACTAAACTTCTCAAAAGGAATATTTGTTGGATGGACGAACTCCAGAATAGCTTATGAATTGCCACATGCACTATGTGCATCTAATTCATTGGAGCATGTGAAGTTAAACTTCTGCAACCTCTTAATATCCAATCTAGAGGTTTTTGGTTTTATTCAGAGTTTGTTTTTAAAGTATGTTGATGTTCTTGGATTTTCAATTGAAGATCTTGTAAACAAATGCCCCATGCTGAAGGATTTGAAAATTGAGTGTTGCAATGTTCCTTGGAACTTCATGATTTGTAAAAGAGATATCATGATCAAAAGTTTAACATTGGTTAAATGTTCCACACAAAATTGGTCCATGTGTCCAATTGATATATCAGCGCCGGAATTGTTGAGTTTTACTTTGGAGGAGTGTCACCTCACACCAGAAACAAAGATCAAGGCACCAAATTTGTTAGATGTTGTCATTGCAGTCAACCAACTACATGCATGTAGCACCCAACGAAGAGCTTTGGTAAAGCTACTTGGCTATTCAAGTCATTACCAAACACTGTCACTGAACACTTGGTGCATTCAGGTATTAGCTTTTCTTTTACTAATTTTTTGTTTTAATTAAACTCATGGGTAATGATATTTTCCTTTTCAATCTTAAGGTTTTCTCCTATGGAGCACATTTAATGCAACAATCACTTACTCCTTTCAACAATCTTAAGCTTCTTAAGTTAGGGGTTGGCTTAGAGAAAAGAGAGCTTCCTGGAATTGCTTACTTAATGAGAAACTGCCCCGTTATGGAGTCTTTAACTTTATACATCTACGATATAGATATAATTCATTGGGTAAGCCTTATCAACCTTGCTTTATATATGTGAACAAAATCAAGATTTTTTTGATAAACAATGCTAACAAACTTCTATATAACATATGTATTTTACAGGGTGGTATAGATGAACAAAATCAAGATGTTTTTGATTTTGACGAGAATCACTATTGGCAAGCACAAGCATCGTCATTTCGTTGTATTCAGTGTTGTCTCAAGGAAGTCACTGTTTTTGGGATTTCTGGAAAAGACTCAGAGACACAGATGCTTCGATTTCTTCTAGAAAGTGCTAAGGTATTGGAGGAATTGTCTGTCTACACCGCTGGAGAAGATTTGAGCCAAGAGATTTATCAGCGATTGACAACCTATCAAAAGGCATCTCCTCAAGCTAGAATATTTGTGTTTGGTAGTTCAATCTAAATTCAATAAAATGTCGTAATTATTATACTATTCTTTTTTGTTCTTCTAATAATATTAGAAATAATGACTTAGTTGGTGAAATTGTTCCTAATTTAGTTTTTCATGAAGATGATTTAAAACTTATTACTTTCCATTGCTTTGATGAGATTAAGCATGCTCCTTTTGCTATGAATTTTGATAGTGCGCCTGGTCCTGTTTGCTTTGTCCCTTTTTTTACCAGCAATGTTGTGATATTGCTGGTCATGATGTTTGTCTTGCATTTAATTAAAATTTTCACACTAGTTCCATTCTTCCTAATTGGATCAACTCTTTTGTTAATATTGTTTTATTTCCGAAAGATCCCAAATCTTTTATTCAACAGTATCATTATGTTTGTTTGGTTAATTCTAAGTTTTCAATAATCACGAAAATTCGATCCCTAAGGATCCTTTAAAGCTACTTCTTCTCTATTTGGTTGACCTTGCTTTGCTCATCTGAAAACACCACAACATAAACAGTGATATTTACAATCTAAGTGAGTTCTTTCACGACTCATCATCATTTACCTCTCGTTGTCTTTTAATTAATGTTTAACCTTTTTAGCATAATCCAAAAGAAATCTGAACAACGTCAGTTTCAGCGGAGAACACAACCCAACCTTCGTCGAGTAACAATCTTGGGCCTTGAACTCAGGAGCCATGACCTCACATTTCAAGTATGCTAATTAACCTCTTGGTATTCCCACTACAAAAAACTTGCTAATTAGCGACAGATTATTCCCTCGCTACATGCCCCAAATCCGTCGCTAAATCCCATTAGTGAGGGACATGTTCCGTCGCTAAATCGCTCCTCGCTAATGGGATTGAATCCCTCGCTAATTAGCGACGGAAATATCCATCACTAATTACCTCGCTAATAAAGACAGCCACATGGTTAAATTCTGACAGCCACACGTCGTCCAATTTCCCTCGCTAATGCCCAACTGATTGAATTTTTTTTTGATAAACCTGCTTTTATACCTGTTTATTTTATTAATAAATAATAAAATCTAATATACATAAAACAGCTTAAAATAAAAATTCCGAGAATAAAATTCTTCAATAACATAAAATTTGAATCAACAACACTTAATCTGAAATGTTATAACAAAATATTGAAATGTCAAACTGATACAACAAATCCTAAAAGCTGCCGCCATCAGACTCCTCAGGCTCCCCAGACTCCTCAGCTTGCTCCTCATCTTGCTCCTTATCTTGCTGCTCATCTTGTTGCATATTCTTAAAATACCTAAACATCAGCTCCTGCCTACGGGTCACCTTTGCAAAGTCTTCCTGCATCTTTTTCATAGCCTCAGTAGAAATCCTAAATATTGAATTGTCTGTCTACACCGCTGGAGAAGATTTGAGCCAAGAGATTTATCAGCGATTGACAACCTATCAAAAGGCATCTCCTGAAGCTAGAATATTTGTGTTTGGTAGTTGAATCTAAATTCAATCAAATGTGGTAATTATTATACTATTCTTTTTTGTTCTTCTAATAATATTAGAAATAATGACTTAGTTGGTGAAATTGTTCCTAATTTGGTTTTTCATCAAGATGATTTAAAACTTATTACTTTCCATTACTTTGATGAGATTAAGCATGCTCCTTTTGCTATGAATTTTGATAGTGCGCCTGGTCCTGTTTGCTTTGTCCCTTTTTTTACCAGCAATGTTGTGATATTGCTGGTCATGATGTTTGTCTTGCATTTAATTAAAATTTTCACACTAGTTCCATTCTTCCTAATTGGATCAACTCTTTTGTTAATATTGTTTTATTTCCGAAAGATCCCAAATCTTTTATTCAACAGTATCATCATGTTTGTTTGGTTAAATGTAAGTTTTCAATAATCACGAAAATTCGATCCCTAAGGATCCTTTAAACTCAAGCAGCAGCTACTTCTTCTCTATTTGGTTGACATTGCTTTGCTCATCTGAAAACACCACAACATAAACAGTGATATTTACAATCCAAGTGAGTTCTTTCACGACTCCTCACCATTTACCTCTTGTTGTCTTTTAATTAATGTTTAACCTCTTTAGCATAATCCAAAAGTAATTTGAACAACGTAAGTTTCAGCGGAGAACACAACCCAACCTTCGTCGAGTAACAATCTTGGGCCTTGAACTCAGGAGCCATGACCTCACATTCCAAGTATGCTAATTAACCTCTTGGTATCCACTACAAAAAACTTGCTAATTAGCGACATATTATTCCCTCGCTACATGCCCCAAATCCGTCACTAATTCCCATTAGCGAGGGACATGTTCCGTCGCTAAATCGCTCCTCGCTAATGGGATTAGCGAGGGAATTTGAATCCATCGCTAATTAGCGACGGAAATATCCCCTGCTAATTCCCTTGCTAATTAGCGAGGGATTAAAATTCCCTCGCTAATAAAGATAGTCACGTGGTTAAATTCTGACAGTCACGCATCCAATTTCCCTCGCTAATTCTCTCGCTAATGCCCAACTGATTGAATT
Organism: Astragalus membranaceus; assembly: GCA_039519185.1. Taxonomy (NCBI): domain Eukaryota; kingdom Viridiplantae; phylum Streptophyta; class Magnoliopsida; order Fabales; family Fabaceae; genus Astragalus; species Astragalus membranaceus. The sequence goes on from CM076846.1 coordinate 57,150,760, forward strand.
TTTTTTTTTTGATAAACCTGCTTTTATACCTGTTTATTTTATTAATAAATAATAAAAACGAAAATGCATAAAACAGTTTAAAATAAAAATTCCGAGAATAAAATTATTCAATAACATAAAATTCGAATCAACAACACTTAATCTGAAATGTTATAACAAATTACTGAAATGTCAAACTGATACAACAAATCCTAAAAGCTGTCGCCATCAGACTCCTTAGGCTCCCCAGACTCCCCAGACTCCTCAGCTTGCTCCTCATCTTGCTGAATATTCTTAAAATACCTAAACATCAGCTCCTGCCTACGGGTCACCTTCGCAAAGTCTTCCTGCATCTTTTTCATAGCCTCAGTAGAGGTCCTGACCTCTTGTCGAGTATCATGCAGCTCCTGTCGAGTAGACTGTAGCTCCTGCTCCAGCTGCCTAATATGTTGTCTCCGCAGGAGTAGAAGCTGGTCGATTGCGTCTTTTGCTGCTCCCGGCCACAGACTGGCCCATACATGGAGCCAAGGGCCCCGTACCATGCATACATGCGACCCTTAGACCAACCTACTCTCTTCTCCCAATTTTTGTTTGCCAGATCTATCATCTCAGGAGTAAGTTGGCCAAGTGATTCAGGGTCCCAGCTCCCCTGAGTCATCTGAGTCATGATCTCATTTATTTGCTCCTGTTTTGAATAACCACAAATTAGCGCTCCATTTTGACAAAGCAACATTATATAATACAAATCAAGTTGTATATTTACCTGAGTCATCCTGGAGCGATCATCAACATACTCACCAGTGCCTTTCCTCACATGGGTGGCTCTATGCAGCTCAGGAGCAGTGATAGGGCGTCCTGCCTTCATACTATGCGGGTTAAGGACAGATCAGACAAAACCCTTTTCCATATAAATAGTGAAGGAAACTATTTCTAACTCTCAACCTTAAAATTGTTAGTATCGTCTCGCAATTATCTCAATGGAGATGATTATGAGCAAAATATGGGGGTGAGGGACATCGCCTCACCCTTTTCCATCAACAACACACAGTCATCTAACCTAGGGTTCATCAAAACAACAATTAAACACTTTTCAATTAACAACTCTAAAATAATACACTTTTCAGTAACACATTTCAATTATCATCTCTAATTAAGTCATGCTCTAACAACATACACTTTTCAATTTCAACAATTAAACACAATTTAACACAATTAACTCAGATTTCACAACAACACTAATCATAACACTCAATTATAATTCACATTTCACAACAACGCTCAATTCTAAAACAACAACAACAACAACAACAACAACAACAACAACAAATTTATTTTAAAAACTAACTGTTAGATTGAGGTCCGGTGACGGTGACACTCCGGTGCGGTTCTTAGACTTCAAACACCAACAATGTCAATCCTAAATTATTTCAATTCAAGCAAAAAACATAAATCAAAACAAATTATTTAAAAAATTAAAATCAAAACAATATCATAAAAATAAAAATCAAAACCTACAAAAGGGAGAGCTCCGGTCGTGGTGGTGTTGATGACAGTCGTAGGAGAGAGAGGACAAAAATTCGTGGTGGTGGTGGTGGTGGTGTTGGTGGTGGTGTTGGTGGTGCACTTCGTAGCTTAAGAGAGAGTAGAGGAAGAGGAGAAGAAGAACTCCGGTCGTACGTGGTTGTAGATGGTGGTGGTTGTGTGGTGGTGGGTTAGGGTTCGTAGGTGAGAGAGAGAGAGAGAGAGAGAGAGAGAGAGAGAGAGAGAGAGAGTAGAGGAAGAGGAGAGGAGGTCGTACGTGATGGTGGTTGTAATGGTGGTGGTGGTGGTGGTTGTGTGGTTGTGATGGTGGTGGTGGTGGTGGTTGTGTGGCCGTAGGTGAGAGAGAGAGAGAGAGAGAGAGAGAGAGAGAGAGAGAGAGAGAGAGAGAGAGAGAGAGAGAGAGTAGAGGAAGAATGAGGGAATGTGTTCTGAAAATCTGATTTGGAAAAAAAAGTAACGTCAGCGACGGATTTAGCGACGGAATGGTCTGTCGCTAAATGCAGCACACATTCCCAAAATTTGAACGGTCAAAATTCGTTTGCGAGGGATCTTATTTCCGTCGCTAACTTTCCCGCCCAAGCCATTAGCGACGGACTGACCGTCGCTATTGCCTAAATTTCCGTCGCTAATTCTCAAAAATACGACAGACCCTATTCCCTCGCTAATTCCGTCGCTAATTCCAGTTTTTGCGAGGGAACACTAGTCCCTCGCTAATATCCGTCGCTAATAACTCTTTTTTTTGTAGTGATCGTCATCTCCATAGTGTCTTATGTATACATTGGATTCTTAGATTCTCACTCGATTAAAACATCAGGTATAACTCAATACTTTGATATCAATTCAAAGTTGTATATAAGACAATCATACAATGATATAAACATAAATGGTCATAACGATCCCTAATTCGGGAATCTAACATTACGCTTAAGCACATCAATTATACAAATCAATTCACTTATATTAATAGGTCTTTCAATAAGCCTTATAATGCATCTGAAAACACCTCAATCGGGTTCCCAAATCAAAAGTTATTGTTAAACTAATTAATATGAATGTACTATTTTTGAAAATTTGCACATGGTCGCGACGCAACCTAGTCCTATCGCCTCGCGATAAGGTCCAGTAGCTTTTCTCTTCACATCTCGGGTCGCGACGCTACATCTCGGGTCGCGACGCTACATCTCGGGTCGCGACGCGACCTGTGTAGTGCAAGTGCAGAATTTTGAATTTTCAAGTGTCTTGGCCCATTCCATTGGTTTCTAATCTTCCCCAATCTCATAACCAACATAAAAACCACATTTCACACATACATTCAGACACAACAACGACCAATTACAACAATTTCATATCTTAATTAGATTTAACTATACAAGTTCATTGATATGCATTTTGAGATTTCATCATAACCACATTAAACATAGAGCTACCAAACCACCATTTCAACCAGTGTTATCAGACCCGGACCGGCCATCGACCCGGTCAAGGCACTGGGTCACTAGACCCGGGGTCGGACCGCGGGTCTCTAGTCGGACCGGCATGACCCGGTCTATATTAAATAAATTCAAAAAATTATAATATATACTAAGAAAGTATACATTTATTAATATAGAAATTTTATTATAATTTTATTTATAATTATACATTTACTAACATGTTTATGAGTGTTGAACTTGAATCAATTTGTCAAAAAAATGTGTGTTTAATCAAAACTATTAATGAAAGAATGTGCAAAAAAAATTAACATATCCGGAATTGATTATATTTAATGAATGCGGGACAGTATCAACAAATAATAGATAGCTTAGTGGTTAAAAAGTTGAAATGTTGAATACTAGGGAGGGGGTTCGAACCCCACCCAAGCCTTTTTTGTGAAAACATGCAAAATTTATAATTGGTTCATCTTAAAAAAAAAAAAAAAAAAAAAAAAAAAAAAGAGGACCAACCGGTCCGACCCGGTTTTTCACCGGTCCGACCCGGTTTTTTCACCGGTCCGATGACGTCATCACCGGGCCAACTGCAGATCCGGTCCTGCATGCTGCCCGGCCCGGGAAGACCACCGGGTCCCGGTCCGACCGGTCCGACCGGCCGGTCCGGACCGGTTCTGATAACACTGATTTCAACAACTTTGTAGGAAGGAGGTAGTAAAACAAACATGCATTCTAACATTCCAAGTTCAGCAACTCTTAGGGTTTTAACTATCAATGTGTGACTAAAATAAAGATTAAGGGAAGAAGAACTCCCCCAATAGTTGGAACTTCAAATGAAGACACTAGTTTGACTTCTAAGAACACCACAAGTTCCCCAACTAATCAACTCACACTAGCTCCTAGTTTGGCCCTTCCTTGCTCCTTAGAACCACAATGTAGCTTGCAAATCACCTTGATCAAACCCCTAAACTGACATGCAATCTACCAAACTCTCAATCAAGCTCCATGGCTATCATGCATTTCCAAAGATGGGGGAAGAAAGGATCTTGAGGTTGGCGTGGTTGAATCTTTTGTGTTTTCAGCTCTCAACTATAGTGGGATCGATGGACATTAAAGGAGATGAAGAGATTTTTAAGAAGGAAGCATCAAGGTTAACAATGATGGAGTTCTCATAGCTCTCTCTCACTTTCGCTCTCCTTCTCCCTTTCTCACTCTCGCTATCTCTCTTCTCTCTCAACTCCCTCTTATTTCTTTTCTACTTATGTTTTTAAAAAATGAATGAGAAGGGGGGAGTTTTATTCAACTTCGTCAAGGATTGGGCTGAACCTTCACTAAAGTCCTAGGCTTTTTAAGTAAAAATCTGGACTAGTGACATTCAAGGATCATACATTATTCGCACCCCCAATACTCATTCATACAACATACATGTTTAATTAACAAACTAACCACCTTAGATACTCCATTATCATACCATTTAGTCATTTAATACACACAATTAATACACCTAAGAAATCAAGGAATAATATCACATATCTAAGCATCTTAAATATCAAGCACTATACTGTCTGAAGAAATTAAGATTCTCTTTGGGGTATTACACTTAGCTGGTAGGCATTTGTCGTGGCTATCCCGGGTGCTCCATTGGTGCGTTTTGGCTCCCTATCCAGCATTTTTCCTTGGGTTGAATTTGTTCTCCAATCGCTGAGACTAACTCGCTATCGTTTCAGTTTTATCCTTTCTTTGTCTCTTACCTAACCCATCCTAATCTTGATGCCTTTGATTGCTTGGATTGCTTGGTTTCCATATTATTCTTTGCAGGTAATCATCCCTCCTTCCAGATCAGCTAATGGATTCTTATGCTTTCATAGAGCCCACTCAGCCTGGAGGTTACTGAGATGTGAGAGACACAATGGCAAAGGGTGTGCTTGTTGGAGTTGAAGGCTTGTCATTAACTGCATCCTACTGTATTTAAATATGTAGTGTAGGTTCGATCTTTCGCAGGAAGCGATTGATTAGTAGAGGGGGCATCAAGGCGCTGAGTGAACTGGTGAACTTCAGGCTGTAGCAGATGTCTCGTCTGTTACGGGCCAAAGTGCCAAACAGATGTGGTTTAAGTGTGTATTGGAGCAGGTAGCTGGATTCCAAAAGAAGTTTATCAGATTATGTACGTGCTGTGTTGAGAATTAAGCAGCAGAAGAACTGAAACCAGCAATGCAACAGTAACCAGAAACTTGCAATAATGAGAAAAGCGATGTTACAGATTTCAAACGATGGTCAAGAACGATCTTGCAACAAGCAATGAAGTAAGCGCACAAAGGATTATGATTCAATTCTACACGGATTGAAGAATTGATCGATAATCCCCAAATCACACCGATGAAACCCTAAGATGCGATTAAGAACCCTAAATCTAAAATTGAGTAATTGCAGTGGAATTAAAACACACAGGGAACGTGTTTACCCAGTTCAGCATCAGTGTGATGCTTACATCTGGGGGACCAAGTCAAATTGCTTGTCCATTTGCATTGAATCAAAGTATCAAGATTACACAATTGTGAAGAAACTCCCAATGGTGTTTTCCCCCTCACTACCCGATTTCCCACGTTTTCCCAATCACTCTTCACACAACCCAATTCTGTTTTTGGTCTTAGTTACAATCATACAAAGCTAGCTATTTAAAGCATTACAAGTTTTGGCGCCTAACTTGCAATGCAAGCAACTAACTAACTAACAGTCAAACCGAATAGTAACTAACTCCAAAGCTGATTCTGGTGTGCTGATAAGTGATCTCCAATGCCACGTAGGATCCACATCAGAAATGAGTAAACCACTAGAAGTGCCACCAAGACAACAATCTCCACCTTGGCACTTCAAACACAATGCAAATGACATAACCACAAGCAATAAGATTCGATCCAATTTCTCCACTTAGCCACAATCAACATTCAACAAGTCCAAGCAGTGCTTGAACTTGGCTAAGGGAACAACCTTGGTGATGAAATCAGCAGGGTTGTGTGCTGTATGGATCTTCTTTATAACCACCTTGCCTTCAGCAATGATATCCTTTATCCAATACAGCCTAGTATCAATATGTTTTGTCCTTTCGTGAAATGTTTGATTCTTGCAAAGATGGATTGCACTTTGGTTATCGCAATGAACTGTCACACTGTTTTGCTCTATCCCAAGTTCATTTACAATCCCTCTAAGCCACAAAGCTTCTTTTACAGCCTCTGTTATACCAATATACTCTGCCTCAGTAGTTGAGAGAGCTACTACATGTTGTAGGGAGGCTTTCCAACTCACAGTCTTGCCGTATAAAGTGAAGACATACCCAGTCAAGGACCTTCTCTTGTCACGGTCACCAGCAAAGTCTGTATCAACATAACCAACCACTCCACCTTGAGCTACATCCTCCTTTCTATATTTCAAACCGAGTTTGCAGCTACCTTTGAGGTACCTTAGAATGTTCTTGACAGCTAGCCAATGTTGTTGGCCCGGATTAGTCAAATACCTGCTGACTAAGCTTAGAGAGTAAGCCAAGTCAGGTCTTGTGCAGACCATGGAGTACATTAAGCTACCAACAGCACTAGCATAGGGAATTGATTCCATTTCCTTCATTTCCTGCTCAGTGCTGGGACTGTCACTCTTAGACAGTTTAAACTGAGAACCGATAGGGACATTTGCTGGTTTTGCAGACAGCATATTGTACCTATTCACTACCTTCTTAATATAACCTCCTTGTGTGATTGACAACCCTTCATTCCTATCAATTTCCATTCCAAGTATCTTCTTTGCTTGACCCATGTCTTTCATTTCAAATTCCTTCATTAGCAGCCCTTTGAGCTTGCTAATTTCTTTCTTACTTTTGCTTGCAATTAGCATATCATCTACATATAGAAGTAAATAGATATAGCTTGATTCATCTATTTTTCTATAGTAGACACAACTATCGTAGTTGCTCCTCTTGTACTTTATGTTCAACATATAATTGTCAAATCTCTTGTACCATTGCCTAGGAGATTGCTTTAGGCCGTAGAGAGATTTTTCCAGCAGACAAACCATGTTCTCTTTACCCTTTACCTCAAAACCCTTTGGTTGAGCCATATAAATTCTTTCCTCAAGCACACCATGTAGAAATGCAGTTTTGACATCCATTTGTTCAAGATTTAGATCAAATTGAGCTACAAGTGCTAAAAGCACTCTAATGGATGTGTGTTTTACTACAGGTGAGAAAATCTCATTGAAGTCAATACCTTCCCTTTGTGTGTAGCCTTTAGCTACAAGTCTTGCCTTGTACCTTGGAGGGTCCTTCTCTGTCATTCCTTCCTTTTTCTTATAGATCCACTTACAACCAACTAGCTTTGCACCAGTAGGTCTCTTAACCAGAATCCATGTCTGATTCTTATCGAGGGATTGCATTTCATCAACCATAGCTGCTTGCCACTTGTCTCTGTCCTTGCAGTTCATAGCTTCTGCATAATGTCTTGGCTCATCATCACCTACACATACAGAAGTATTCAGAGCATAAGCTGTCATAGACTCATAACCAAACCTATTTGGAGGTCTGATCTGTCTTCTCTCTCTATCTCTGCACAGGACATAATCCTGTTCATGTTCTTCAGGTTCTGTATCACTCTGGTTTGACTCAGAACTTGAATTTTCATCATTATTGTCAGTAGGAGCTTCCACAGTATCAGTTTGAGTTTTCTTTCGTGAGGCACTTGCTTCTAACTCCACCTCAAGCTGAGTATCTTGACCTGTCTTCTCCTCTTCTAATGTTTCATTACTCATGGATTCCTCAATCAGTTTTGACTCATGAAAGGTAACATCTCTGCTAATAATACACTTCTTCTCATCAATAGACCAGATCCTGTATCCTTTCACACCTTGAGGATATCCCATGAACAATCCTTTCTTTGATCTAGGCTCCAATTTTCCTTCATTCACATGGAAAAAGGCAGGGCACCCAAAAGTCCTTAGGTGTTGATATTCTGGTGGATTACCAGTCCACAATTCTTGTGGAGTTTTGAAGTCAAGATCTGTAGATGGACTTCTATTAACAAGATAGCAAGCTGTGTAGACAGCTTCACCCCAAAAGGACTTGCTCAGCTTTGCACACGACAGCATACATCTCACCTTCTCTAGAAGAGTTCTGTTCAACCTTTCTGCAAGGCCATTCTGTTGTGGAGTACTTCTCACTGTCATGTTCCTGTATATCCCTTCCTTCTTGCAATATTCATTAAATTCTTCATTACAGAATTCGAGACCATTATCAGTTCTTAAAGCCTTCACCTTCTCACCACTTTGTGTTTCAACTTTCTTTTTCCATTCAACAAAGGTTTTGAATGCTTCATCCTTTGTTTTGAGCAGATAGATCCACACTTTCCTTGTAAGATCATCTGTGAATGATATGAAGTACCTCTTTCCACCATGTGTTGGTGTTCTAGCAGGCCCCCATAAGTCAGAGTGAATGTAGCCTAGTTTTTCTTTAGTCTTGTGAATTCCAGTTGTAAATTTGACTCTAGTTTGTTTGCCTAGAATGCAATGTTCACAAAAGCCAAGCTTATCAATCTTGTCACCACCTAGCAGACCTTGTTTCTGTAATTCTTTCAATCCTTTCTCACTCATGTGCCCAAGTCTATGGTGCCACATGAGTGTCTTATCATTAGTAGTAGTTACCACATTTGCTTCTCCAATCACAGTCTTGCCATGGAGTACATAGAGACAGTTTCCTTGTCTAGATCCCTTCATCACCACTCTATTCCCCTTCATGACTTTCAATACACCATCCTCACCTTTGAAGCTAAAGCCAGCCTTCTCAAGAGTACCAAGTGAAATAAGAGCCCTTTTTAGAGCAGGTACATGTCTGACATTTGTTAGTTTCTTAATTGTTCCATCTGCAAGTTTTATCATAACTGTTCCAATACCAATTACCTTGCAAGCTACATTGTTTCCCATTCTTACTTGTCCACCAGAGTAAGTCTTATACTCACAGAACCACTCTTTCCATGGACACATAGGATATGAACAACCAGAATCCATCACCCACTTTTCATCTTGATTATCAGTGCTTGGTGTATCCTGTTCAGTATTATCAGAGATTGCAGCAACTAACACTTCACAGTCATCATAGGTGTCTGATGCAACCGATGCATCCCCTTTCTCCTCAGAATTGTTTTGTTTCTTGTTCTTTCTTTCAGGGCAATTTTTCTTGAAGTGTCCTGGTTTATGGCAGATATAACATTTGTATTTGGTTTTAGATTTAGATCTTGACCTCCCCTTTCCTTTTTCATCTCTATTCTCACTCCTCCCTCTAGCTACAAGACTTTCCCCATGATCAGTTTCTTTTTCATTTCTTTTGGACAGTTCTTTTGACATCAGGGCAACTTGTACCTCATCTAGAGTTATTGATTCTCTACCATATACTAATGTATCAGCTAAGGTATCATACGAGCTATTCAGTGACCTTATCAATAGAAGAGCTTGATCCTCATCTTCTACCTTAACATCTATATTTTCTAGATCAAGAATCAACTTATGAAACTCATCTATATGATCACTAATAGACGTACCTGGTTGCATTTTGAGGGTGTAGAGTCTTTGTTTCAGGTAGAGTCGTGTAGCCAATGACTTTGTCATGTAGAGACTTTCAAGTTTGAGCCATACTGCAGCAGCAGTCTTTTCTTTTGATATTTCCCTCAAAACTTTATCTGCCAGGCTTAGTATAATTGCACTATGGGCCTTGTTCATCAGTTCTTTCCTTTCTTTTTCGGTCATAGTCTCTGGAAGTCTTCTTTCCCCTTCCAAAGCATCTTCCAGACCTTGTTGTACCAAGATTGCTCTCATCTTCATCTTCCAAAGTCCAAAATCATTTTTGCCATTGAATTTCTCAATATTGAATTTTGCCATTTCCATTTGTGCAAGAACCTCCCAACGAATGCTACTGATACCAGTTGTTGAGAATTAAGCAGCAGAAGAACTGAAACCAGCAATGCAACAGTAACCAGAAACTTGCAATAATGAGAAAAGCGATGTTACAGATTTCAAACGATGGTCAAGAACGATCTTGCAACAAGCAATGAAGTAAGCGCACAAAGGATTATGATTCAATTCTACACGGATTGAAGAATTGATCGATAATCCCCAAATCACACCGATGAAACCCTAAGATGCGATTAAGAACCCTAAATCTAAAATTGAGTAATTGCAGTGGAATTAAAACACACAGGGAACGTGTTTACCCAGTTCAGCATCAGTGTGATGCTTACATCTGGGGGACCAAGTCAAATTGCTTGTCCATTTGCATTGAATCAAAGTATCAAGATTACACAATTGTGAAGAAACTCCCAATGGTGTTTTCCCCCTCACTACCCGATTTCCCACGTTTTACCAATCACTCTTCACACAACCCAATTCTGTTTTTGGTCTTAGTTACAATCATACAAAGCTAGCTATTTAAAGCATTACAAGTTTTGGCACCTAACTTGCAATGCAAGCAACTAACTAACTAACAGTCAAACCGAATAGTAACTAACTCCAAAGCTGATTCTGGTGTGCTGATAAGTGATCTCCAATGCCACGTAGGATCCACATCAGAAATGAGTAAACCACTAAAAGTGCCACCAAGACAACATGCTGCCTGATCACGACCATATCAGCAATTGCTAGACTCAATCAGTGCTTGGTGTGAAGTGTTGAAATCTGTCTGGGTGTATCAGCAAGATGTGTGTAGTGGAGGTCTAGTCTTGTAGCTAAATGGTGGAAGAGGGGACTGTTGTTAACCTGTCAGGTGTAGTTTTACTTGGAGCAAGGTGTGGCATAATTGTCACTGCTCAGACCTTAATCAAATTGGAACATGCATAATGTTAGATGTTGTGATAGGAGGTATTGTCAAAAAGTATTTTAGTGCAGTAGGTGTAGTGCAATCTTGTTACTAATTTTGGTTAGGAAGTGATCATGAAGTGAGGGGCGCAATCTTGTTATTGGAGATTTGTAGGTGTTTTGGAGCTTTACTTTTTTGCAGGTCTTTAGCCTCTTGGGTGTTGCGATTCTGTCCTAGATGTGATGCAAGGGGAGGATCTAGGAGTGTAAGATTCCTCAAAGGGGTGATCCGTTTGGAGTGTTAGAATAGGCAATATTTTATTGTATAGTTCCTTTGTATTATTTAGTCCGGTAGCTCACTTGGTATGAGTTGGTCCGTAGATGAGTTTGTATAGTTGCTAGTTTGTTAGACTTAGTAACTGGTTCAGCTTCCTTTAACTGATTCAGTTGTATCCATTGTTGTATATATAGGGATTGATCCCTCATTCAATAAACAAGTTCAGATTTGCAACTCTAACATGGTATCAGATGAAAATTATTTTTCTGAACTTCACTTTTTCTTTCTCGCAAGTCTTCTCCACAAAAATTCCTTTTCTCTCTCGCGAGCCCCTCTCTCTTAGAAAAACCATAACCGTTTTTCTCCTTTCTTCATCGCACTGTTGATGCGATGCATTCTCTCTGAATTTTGATCCAATTTCTCCTTCTACTTCGAATTGCCGCTTCAAAACGCTGCATCGTTCTCCTCTGGATCTCGATTTAGTTTCTTTTTTCTCAGATTCATGATCAGAATCGATCTTGCTTTCAGTCTCCTTTCGGTTGAGTTCTCCTTTTTTTCCCTTTCTTTGTGAATCGATCTCTGTAACTTGGCAACATCGATTCTGTTTCCCTCTGATTTGGAATCGTTCTGTTTCGATTGATTTTCTCGACTTCGTAATCCATCTGATTCGATTTGCTTCTTCTAATTTGCAATCGTTTCATTTTGGTTTCGTTTATTGTGTCCTTGATTTCGGTTTCGTCTTTCACACCTATTATCGCTCTCTGTTTTGCAACCATTGCTTCATTTGCATCTGTTGCGGTTCTCCCTCTTTGAAAATCGATCCTTGATTAGTCTTTTGACTCTGGTTCGTTTTTTCCCCCTTTTTTGACCTAAATCGAAATTTAGTTTCTGTTCTCATCTTCCTTCCTTGATTCTGCTCAGTCATCTGATTCAGAAGTTCTTCCTCTAGATCGAATTCTTGATTTTTTTCCCTCGAATCTTGAATCGATTTCTTCTCTGATTCACAATCGCGTTCTTGCTTTTCGGTTCGCGTTTTTCTTTTTCTGTTCTCAGTTAGAATCGAGTTTTCTGCTCTTGATTCGTCCTTTCTGAATCGATCATATGCCTAAACCGATTTCCGTTTTTTTTGTTGCAAGTTTTCTCTTGTTAATCTTGATTATGAATCGTTCATTGATCTTGCATCGATTTCGTTTTTGAATCGCTTCAAGATTGCCTGCGATTTCGAGTTTTGATTCCATTTTTGGTTTCTTTAAAATTGCTGTTTCCTCTTGGATCGAATCTTGATCCAGTTTTATGTTTCCGTCTCCACAGCGTGTCTGTTCTATCTTTAGTTTCCTTCAGCCTCTTCAATGCCTCTGTGCACACAACCTGTTTGATGAAATGTCTGATAGAGATATTATTTTTCGTTTTCACTGTGCTGCGACACTGTGATGAAGTAAACATCAGGTTGAATTTCTGAAGCTTGCTGGCTTCAACCTGTTTCTTGAAGATCTGATTGGTGGCTTTATTGGAATTGTTTCTGCTATATGAAGACATTGGGATTGAATGAGAGTTGGTAATTAGTGCTCTGTCCTTGAAGATCCTGATGCAACTTTAATTGCTGAGTCCAACAAGTGGTCACTTGGTTTTCAACAAGCAATGTTGGATACAATTAGAAAAGGCAAGATACCAAAATCCAGCAATGTTTCTAGTTCCCCCCCCCCCCCCTTCATGTTTGTAGCTCAAGTAGGAGCTACTGAAGCATTGAAAAATTGTCATTGAATCTGGAGATTTTGATCTTAACTATCAAGATGATAGTGGTTTATCTGCAGCTATGCATACAGCTACGAAAGGTCATGTGGAATCATTTCAACTGCTTGTTTATGCTGGAGCTCATGTAAAGTGAACCAAAACAGCAATTTATTTGAATGGCTTCTATGCTTTACACTGTTACATTGCTCACAAGCAAAGGTTATGATGTGAATATCCATGATGGAGAGGACTACACTCTTCTCATGTTAGCAGCAAGGGAAGGCCATGCTTCGTGCCCCTTACCTTTGAAGACTAGTTGGTTAATTTTCCTAGTTTTTTTTTTCTACTCTTCTCTTCAAGTTGAACATGATTGTTACTCATGACCCAGCTTGAGGGGGGCTGTTAGAATAGACAATATTTTATTGTATAGTTCCTTTGTATTATTTAGTCCGGTAGCTCACTTGGTATGAGTTGGTCCGTAGATGAGTTTGTATAGTTGCTAGTTTGTTAGACTTAGTAACTGGTTCAGCTTCCTTTAATTGATTCAGTTGTATCCATTGTTGTATATATAGGGATTGATCCCTCATTCAATAAACAAGTTCAGATTTACAACTCTAACATGGAGCATTGGACAGCAAGGGTCTTTCTTGCTGCGCAGCTGAAGTTTAGGATTTTGGAACTCGGAAGCCACATATTCTAATGATTTTAAGAACTGGTTATATTATAGGAAAAAACATTGGATGGTGATACGTTTTGTTCTTATCATTATTAGCCTTACTCTTGTATGACAGACATATATATGAGTTTTAGTTTTTGTTAGGATAGGTCCTTGTGGGGCGACTCTCACTTGAGAGTTTTAGTCCTACTCCCTAATTGGGTCTTAATTGGTGTATCGTGTATGAATTTGGTGTATTCATTTCTGTTAGCTTTATAGCACATGATTGGACGCCCTCTCAAACCATTCATAGAAGGTGGGGGGAGTGTGTGTCAATGATGCTAGGCTAATTGGGTTTTAATAATATTACTTCATTTATAAAAAAAAAAAAGACTTAACATAGATACTTATATATACTTAGTGTGTGTTTTGTTTACGTATTAAAAATTATAAACGTGTGTTTGTATACCTAGTATCTATAGAATTCTGTGGAGGCCAGTAAACCTACTTTTGGATACGTTTGCAATGAAAATTCTATGTGACCATGGTTACGGTTCAATCTTTGCCGATGTGAATATTTTATTGGGTAACGCTAAGTCAAGCCATGACATGTTCTATGGGTGGTATGTGGACCCTTGGAAATGTATTTTCGGGGGATAGGAATAAATAATTTTATGGTTCTACTATTGCTTAGATGGGATATGTTTTCATTGTTTTCGACCATTACTGATATTGAACACTTATGTAGGTTCTTTTTTCAATCTGAGAGGGAAGTATCTTGTACAGAGGTTCTGCATTCCCCAAAAATACAGAACCATGGGGTATGGACCACAATATAGAATATGTATTTGGCGGGTCCATTGGGCTGGAAGCGAGAAATACAAAGACCCACTTTATCATCCACCCATATGCCCTATTATTTCTTTATCACATCACATAAAAATAGGTTTGTAAGAAATTAAGAAATTTGAGACCACGTCTCTTGCGAAAGAAATCGGAAGTAAGCAAAAGCATCAAGGTATGAAACCTAAATCCCCTTTCGTTATTTATTCGATCATTCAGAAATGATATCTTGATTTAATGTCTTTGCGATGTTATTTATATTTATGATTTACGATCTAAAGAGTATTTTGGCCGACAGATAAAATCTGTTTGAGATTGTCCATAGTGATTTTTTTTGGAATCATTCTTTTCCATTGAATGCACTAATTATGGTATTTCCATATTCCATTTTTATTTTCGAGAATTATAAGTACGAGCATTTCATGAATTCCTCGAAATTGAAAGCTTGTCAACACAATTGCCTTCTTGTTTCACCAAGAAGTAAAATTAATTCTATACTACAAGAGTTAGTTCCTTTTTTAAACAAAATGTTATACAGAGAAGCTCTGTACGACAATTATATTATTCAAGACTTTTTTCGACTGATACTTGAGTGCAAAACTGCTTGTTTCCCTAACCTTTTCGTTCAGTGAAAGTCACAAAATTGAGAGACCGTACAATTTTTTTCTGCTTTAATCAAAAGACGAGGGCACCAGCATTCAGGTCACTAACAATCCTGTGTGAAAATTACTACTAATTACGTAGTCTAGTATTTGAAGTTAAAGAACTTGAATTTAACTTTGCCAGGGAAAAATGAAGTTAAAGAACTTGAATTTAACTTCTCAAAAGGATGTTTGTTGGATGGACGAACTCCACAATAGCTTATGAATTGCCGCCACATGCACAATATGCATCCAAGTCACTAGAACATGTGAAGTTAAACTTCTGCAACCTCTTAATATCCAATCTAGAGGTTTTTGGTTCTATTCAGAGTTTGTTTTTAAAGTATGTTAACGTTCTTGGATTTTCAATTGAAGATCTTGTAACCAAATGCCCCATGCTCAAGGATTTGAAAATTGAGTGTTGCAATGTTCCTTGGAACTTCATGATTTGTAAAATAGATATCATGATCAAAAGTTTAACCTTGGTTAAATGTTCCACAAAAAAATTGGTCCATGTGTCCAATTGCTATATCAGCGCCAGAATTGTTGAGTTTTACTTTGGAGGAATGTCACCTCACACCAGAAACAAATATCAAGGCACCAAATTTGTTAGAAATCTCGGTGTTACCTGCGGAAACTACCAAAAAGTTAGCAGGAAACCAGTTTGCTACAGAATTTCCTACGGATTTCGGCTCACAGTTATTTTGTCGTGAATATTTGTTTCCTGCGGATTTTTAAATCGGCAGGAAATTTCAGCAGGAAATTCCACATGAAATTCCGCAGGAAATATCCACAAGAAATCGCCGATTTTTTTTTGATAAGTAGACGAAGTGGTCGCAGCCACTAGAAACTCACACACACAACTGTGAGGTCCCGGGTTCCGGATTCGAACCCGGGACATGATATCCAACCTAACAATTTCTACAATCGCAGAATTTTTATTTTATTAAATTCGCATCAAAATTTAGCATGCCATGCCCCACTATATCTTGCACCCCTGATGAAAAGTTTTTGTAGAACTGCATTTAAATAAACTAATAAGGTTAGTGTAAATATAGTAACAACAGAACTATGATATTTACATTGTCATTGTTCTTTCCTTAAAATACAAAAAACAAAATGAAATATAAGTTAAGTAAAAGATTGAGTTAATCCCTTCTTTAATTGACAGAAGAAATCTAAACACTAGTTCAAACATAGAAAGTAAGTGAAAAGAAAAGTGCAATGCCAAAAGTAAATAGATTTCCTTTTTATGTCACTCAAAACAAAACGGAGAATCAGAATCATGTTCACACATGCCTTGTGAAACTCTAGTGTATCGCCTCTGGTCTTTCGCAGCTGCACCAT
This sequence comes from Astragalus membranaceus, assembly GCA_039519185.1. Classification (NCBI taxonomy): domain Eukaryota; kingdom Viridiplantae; phylum Streptophyta; class Magnoliopsida; order Fabales; family Fabaceae; genus Astragalus; species Astragalus membranaceus. Next base: position 57,167,023 of record CM076846.1, read on the forward strand.
ATGCAAGGAGGGAGCTATTGTAAAAACCTGTAACCATAGTCCTTAGGCAACCAGTTTCACCAATCATCTCATGTCAAAGCAATTAAATTGGAAGAAACTATTGAAAAATCTATTACACATTTTTTTTTTGCAATTTTAGTTGTCACAAGTAATTGAAACTTGAAAGGTTTCAATCTACATCAACAAGAGTGACATTTATGTGTTAGTACCTCAGTAGCAACTGAGAGATTTAAATCTTGCAGCTTGCAGCTTCATCTGAAAAATTTAAATCTTGATAAGATTGAGTACTCTACTACTAATATAACATTAAAAGTTTCAAATGTTTCATCTTTGTTTACAAAGAGTAATCACTCTCACTAAAGAAAGGTCTTAGCAAATAGATAAAATGTAGATTAGGGAATGTACTTGTTATGCAGAGATATAATATATTGTTACCTTACATGATATTGATCTTGAATCCTTCAGATCATAAAAGGCCTACAAAACATACAAAATCTGCATGCTTCTGTGATTCCCAAATTCAGCAGGCAAATGACCATCAAGGCGGTTACAACTCATGTTGCAATTAAAAGAGAAAGTGACAGCTCAAACAGGACATCACAAAACCAAGCAACCTTCAAAACCATCTAAGATATTATTTAACTAATTTTGTTTTAGTTCTGCATAAAAAATCTTGCAATAGCAAGTAATTGTATATCAAATATAACCTGGCCATTGGTCAATAGAAAGAGCATATTAGAAAATGTAGAAGTGAACTGCATGCACTCCAATATCATAAGCTAAATAACACAACCAGCTGCAACTAGCAAAACATTTTCTTCTGCATACTAGTAAAATACACTTACTCAACAGAAAGGGAGGAAAGTTTCAAGTTTACTCTAACGCCTCCGGACACAGAGTTATTGAGAATCTATCAGTCCTGTCATAGTCAAATCTGATCATGTCAGTGAAATTTTCTAACAATGTACGCAGTAAAAGCTGTAGCTCACTAGGAAATATTCTAAAACATCAAAAACAAGAAAAGATTCTGAAGACAAAATAAACCACAATGTCATCAATGCCTTCTGGCACCAATCCCAAGTTCAATTGATCCCAAGTTCAATAAACCACTGATAATAATATTAGACACAGTGAAGCACCGTCCAATAACAAGAAGAAGAAAAAGTAGAAAAGCTTGAAATCTCAGAAGATACTGTGCTGACAGAGAAGATATGAAACAGCTTTATAGACATATAATCACTCAAAATTTTGATGCGTGCTTCAAAAAATTCTGATGACATCCAATCAGAATCTCACAACTCATCTCATTACCAAAAATCACTCAAAATCTCACACTCAACGCCAAAACGCAAAAGATCATCACAACTCAAGCATACAATCAGTATACACAGCACGAAAATCACTCAAAATGTTGAAGAAAGAATTGGTCTAGAGCTACCTGATGAATTAATTGCTGCTGGAATCACCCACATGTCTAAAATTACTATCATAATTGTCCACCCTACAAATCCACACTTTTCTACTTCTTAATCACAGCATCTGTGTGTGTACTGGCAATCTCATAATACTAAACGAATTCAATTCACATCAAAACCTGGGCAACATCAAGACACTGGCAATCCATAGCTGCAATCATAAGCCAAAAGTTAGAAGTAGACTTGCAATTTGAAGCTATAGACAGCCAAATAAATTCTAGAAGGTGCAATGTTTTTTAGATCAGTAGAAGGTCCAATGTGAAGCTGAATTGATAGATCACCAGTCACTAGAAGCCCTGGTAAGATAATGTCCCCAAAAAACTTGCCACTATCATCACACTCTAATGGTCAGAAGAATACATCAGTGTCTTTATTCATAAAAAAATGGTCAGAAGAATACCGTAAATTCATACATATCACTTGTTTTCTTCATACAAAGGCTCCATTAGTGGAAAAATGAAGTGTCAATAATCACCTTTTGATTTGGTATGTGGACAATCTGAAGAACTGTAATTATCAATGCTATACCCCTGAAATAAGTTTTCAAAAACTAAATAAAGAAGATAAATATGTTGTCAATTGGTTTCTCAATTTATTTGAAGTTTACAGGGTTGCCACTCAGCAACTGAGTTCAGGTTATTAGAGAAAACTATAATTTCCAAGTGAAGCTATCCTAAAAAGAGAAATTATCATGACTTATCTCGAATTTTTAAGTGAAGAGGAAAAAATGGAAGTGGAAAAAGGAAAAACACTAATAAGAAACATGGAAATGAAAACCAATAGTGGCCAAATCAATAGGCAAGAACAACCTATAACCATGTAGCACTAACAATTCACATGAAATGAAGCAGATAGCCTAGTTTCTCGCATACAAAAGAGAGATTAGGATCCTAGTTCAATTGAGAACTTGAGATCCACATATAAGCACGGAATTGCAAACTAATAAACACAAAATGGATTTAGTTAATGCTCCTGCTTGTCCCAGTGACCAAAAAAATCAAAATTATTGAATTAGCTGATAAACTTCAAATTCTAAAAAACCTAGCTTAACGACTGTCAAGAAGCACACAAAATGGATTTAGTTAATGCTCCTGCTTGTCCACAGTTCTGATTTTCTAGAAAACACATTAAAAATTAATCATTCGTATTCAAGAGCGTAGATAAGGAAAAAGAGTGTTGGTTACTTGTTCTTATGAAATCAACGCCAATGGTACTTATGTAGCCGTCAACATAGGAGTCATCCTGAATAAAAAGAAAGAAGTTGAGTGTGAGTTGGAGTGCGTGGTGAAAAAACAAAACTAAAAAGGAGATCTGAGAATAAGAGAAGGGTATGCACGGCAAATCTGAGAAGCAAGCAAGATTTTCCAACGGAGGAGTCTCCGGTTAGGAGAAGCCACTACAAGATTTTCTTAACAAAAAAAATACTCTTTTAACATTGTTTTGTGGAATCCCATAACCCAAATATGCCTATTAAAAACCAAAGAACAGATTATAATCCAGCTAATCAAACATGGGAAAATACTATGGGGAAACATGTTCAACAATATTATATATAACAATCACATGCATCACCAAAGCATATACAAAAATGCATACATATAGTTCCTAAGTTTATTGAACTTGTTGCTACCTTGGGAATCATCTTTTCATTTGAATTGACAAGCGATGAAGATTTGTATCCAATTGCCTTTTTTAACATGCATCTATCTGACCTCAAGTTGGTCTTCTAATCCGTTCCTAAGAATCCATTCCTAACAAATTGTTGTTACCTGTTGAAAGAGTCGTAGTTAAATCCAAATTCAAAAATTTTCAATGCTTCAAGAGTAACTTGTTTTTGACTTATGTGATAATGACCTGGATAACTGTTTTTGAACCAACAATAATAAACCACTAAATTTGATACCATACCAGAATTACTGTTAGTGAATTATTGCCTAAAAAACAATTAAAACAAGAGAAAAACCAGTAGATACACAAAACAACAAAATGGATCAAAACCAGAAAACAACTAAATCTGGCAGAAGACACTGAGAGAGAGAGAGAGAGAGAGAGAGAGAGAGAAGTATGGAAATCGAAATACAAAACAGATCAAAAGCAGAAAACAACTAAATCTGGAAGAAGTACAAACCTGGCAGAAGACACTGAGAGAGAGAGATGCGAAATCGAAATCGATGAGAGGGATGAGCTATGCGATGAGAGGAACGCGATGAGAGAGGACAGCGATGAGAGAGGGATTTCGATTAGGGATTTGAACCTTCTTAAAATGCTCAGAGAGGTTTTTATGCTCAAGAAAATGCTTCGATTAGGGATTTCATGGATTTGGACCTTCCTAAAATGCTTAGGGATTTAGATTAGGGTTTTGATTAGGACTTTCGATTATCAAATGATGGAGAGTTTCATGCGCAGATCATGCTCACTTTGTTGATTTCGCAGAGAAGCTGATTAGTAATTGAGGGTTGATCGAGGGTGTGGCGGCGGAGAAGGATGTGTTGAGGGAGAAGATGTGTTCGTGTTTTTTGTGTCAGAAAAGCTGGTTAAGATTCTGATTTTTTTTATCATTTTTAAAAAATAAGGTCAGTTTTAAAAGCTGGTTAATTAGAGAGAAGCTGATCAGTTTTAACGGGTCTTTGATTAGTTCATTTAATTACCCTGTTAAGATTTAATTTTTTTTTACCAAAAAAATAAGATTTAAATATGTCAAAAAAATATATTACCCAAAAAAAAAATTTCAGATATTTAAAATCTTTTAAATAATAAAAAAACTCCTGCGGAATTTCGTTTTTCGGAATATTCGCAGGAAACCTAAAACTTTCCTGCGAATTTACCCGCGAACCAGACATCCGCAGCAACTTATATCTATCCGCGGGCAGCAAAATTTTCAGGAAATACCTGCGGAAATTTTCCGCAGGAAATTCCGAAGGTAATACCGAAATTTCTAGTAATGAATGTTGTCAACCAACTACATGCATGTAGTACCCAACAAAGAGCCCTTGTAAAGCTATCATGGGTTATTTGAGTCATTGCCAAACACCGTCACTGAACACTTGGTGCATTCAGGTATTAGTTTTTCTTTCACCAATTATTTGTTTTAATGAAACTCACGTGTAATGATAATTTCCTTTTCAATCTTAAGGTGTTATCCTATGTAATACTTTTAATGCATCAATCGCCAATTCTATTCATCAATCTTAAGCATCTTAAGTTGGCAGTTGGCCGGCTTAGAGAAAGAAGAACTTCTTGGGGTTGCTTATATAATGAGAAGCTGCCCTGCTATGGAGTCATTAACTTTATACATGTACGAAATAGACCTAGTTCATTGGGTAAGCCTTACTCCACCCTGGTTCATGTGAATTCATCAATAAACAATAGTGACAAACTTCTATATAACATATGGTAGACATGAACAAAACCAAGTTGTTTTTGATTTTGATGAGAATCACCACTATTGGCAAGCACAAGCCTCGTCATTTTGATGAGAATCACTATTGTTTTATTTCCTAAAATTCCTGAATCTTTTATTCAACAATATCATCCTGTTTGTTTGGCTAATTGTAAGTTTAAAATAATCACTAAAATTCTTGCAGATAGGCTTGCTTGGTTGGGCCATTTGATTATCTCTAATAATCTAAGAGCTATCCAAGAACTCTTTTGGTGTTAATATTGCTATTAAGCTTGATATTAGGTGTTAAATAGATACGAAGAATAGAGAGACGATATTGGTCACGCAGTTCGGCCAATGTTTGCCTACATCTGCGACTACAGAGTAGCTGTAGTTCCGTCTTATTAATTGTATATGTTGTTGTGTAAAGAGTACAAGCACTAATGAGTTTAAATAGACTATACTATATGAAAACCTAACGGGCCTGGGCCGAATACACATATAAATAAATCTACTATTTACACCACATCTCAACACTCCCCCTCAAGCTGGAGCGTATAGATTGTAGGCATCCAGCTTGTCACATATGTAAGTTATCCTTGGTCCTCGAAGAGCTTTTGTGAAGATGTCTGCCAATTGATCATTAGAACCAACAAATGAAGTAGCAATGTCGCCGGACACAATCTTCTCACGAACAAAGTGACAATCAACTTAATTCAATGTGTTTGGTTCGCTCATGAAAGACTGGATTGGACGCAATATGTAGGGCTGCTTGATTATCACAGATGAGACTCATAGTGCCTATTTTACAAAAACGCAACTCTTGGAGAAGATGTTTCAGCCACGTGAGCTCCTGAGTGGTAAGCGCCATAGCCCGATATTCAGCCTCAGCACTGGATCTGGCAACAACATTTTGCTTTTTACTTTTCCATGAAATTAGATTTCCACCAATAAGAACACAATACCCAGATGTGGACCTTCTATCAAAGGGGCAACCAGCCCAATCAGCATCTGTGTAAGCGACAATATTTGAATCACCTCTATCCGTGTAAACAAGACCTTTTCCAGGAGCTCCCTTGATATACCTCAGGATTCTAACAACGGCATCCCAATGACTGTCACAAGGAGAATTTAGGAATTGACTCACCACACTAACAGCATATGAAATATCTGGCCTCGTCATGGTCAAGTAATTTAACTTTCCAACTAGCCTCCTATACCTTCCTGGATCTGAAAATGGCTCCCCCTGATCTGGTAGGATCTTGACATTAGGATCCATAGGAGAGTCAATTGGCTTGCAATCCAGCATTTTGGTTTCTTCTAAAATATCCAAAGCATACTTTCTCTGGGAAATAACAATCCCTGCCTTAGAATGAGCTACCTCAATGCCAAGAAAGTAACGTAACTTTCCAAGATCTTTGACCTGAAAGTGGTGGACTAGATGTTGTTTAAGTCCTGCAATCCCATCATGATCATTACCTGTAATGACAATATCATCGACATAGACAACCAGATAAATACATTTGTGAGAGGAGAACTTATAAAAGACAGAGTGGTCAGCTTCACTCCGAATCATGCCATACTCTTGAATAACACTACTGAATCTCCTAAACCATGCTCGAGGGGATTGTTTAAGACCATACAAGGCTTTGTGAAGTCGACAGACATACCCACGACACTCCCCCTGAGCAACAAAACCAGGTGGTTGCTCCAGATAAACTTCTTCTTCTAGATCTCCATGGAGAAACGCATTCTTGATGTCTAGTTGATACAATGGCCAATGTCGCATTGCAGCCATAGAAAAGAATAGACGAACAGAAGCCATTTTAGCCACCGGTGAGAAAGTATCACTGTAATCAAGGCCAAAAACCCTGAGTATAGCCCTTAGCAACGAGGCGTGCTTTCAGACGATCAATACTCCCGTCTGGACCAACTTTGACAGTATATACCCAACGACACCCAACAATAGATTTACCAGGAGGAGGCGGCACAAGAGTCCATGTCTGGTTAGATTCTAATGCTGTCATCTCATCAATCATAGCTTGTCTCCAACCTGAATGAGAAAGAGCTTCCTGCGTGGACTTAGGAATGGTGATGGAAGAAATAGCAGAGACAAATGTATAATGCGAAGGTGATAAGCGGTGATAGCTGAGGAAATTATAAATAGGATGAGGGTTACGGGTGGAACGTGTACCTTTACGCACTGCAATAGGAGGGTCTTCTGACTCGGGAGGCGGATCCGGAGTAGAAGAGGGAACCGGGGCAGGAGATGAGTCACTAGGATCTTCGGTAGGAGGTGGGTCGACAGGAAGGAGACGAGCACGGCGTTGATAAGTTTGCAAGGGGGCGGGACTAGAAGGACTAGGAGTTTCCGTAGGAGAGGGGTGATCTATCTGGTCAATGATGGGTGGGAGAGGAACTACCGGGACAATGTTAGGAATAGGTAATACTTGAGAGACAGACTCAGACTCAATGGGAGATGCAAAGAAGGGAGCATCCTCAAAGAAGGTGACATCAGCAGACATGTAGAAGCGATGTGTGGAGGGACAGTAGCATCGATATTCGTTTTGAACTCTTGAATAGCCAAGGAAGACACACTTAACTGCACGAGCAAACAATTTATCAAGTCCCGGAGTAAGATCATGAATAAAACAAGTGGATCCGAAGACTCGAGGAGAGATACGGAACAAGGGCTCATCGGGAAACAATATGGAATGAGGAACTCTATTCTGGATAGCAGAGGATGGCATTCTATTAATCAAGTGCCCTGCAGTGAGGACACCATCCCCCCAAAACTTCAAAGGAACATTAGCATGAATAAGTAAGGTGCGTGCTGTTTCAATTATATGACGGTTCTTACGTTCAGCAATCCCATTTTGTTGTGGGGTATGGGGACAAGATGATTGATGTATGACGCCATTTTCAACCATAAAAGAATTAAATGATGTAGAAAAATATTCTTTCGCATTATCACTGCGTAAAGTGCGAATAGAACAACCAAATTGATTTTTGATTTCCTTAAAGAAATTTTGAAAAACACCAAGAAGTTCAGATCTATCCTTAAGTAGGTAGATCCACGTACATCTAGAAAATTCATCAATAAAAGTGACAAAATATCTATGTCCTACAGCTGAAGTGACTCGACTCGGTCCCCATACATCTGAGTGAAGAACATCAAAAGGAGAACGAGCTTGAGACTGAGTACTGCTAGGGAAGGAGGAGCGAACATGTTTCCCAAGCCGACAAGACGCACAATCTAATGACTGAAGATGAGACAAATGAGGAACCATAACTTTGAACTTCTTGATACTTGGATGACCTAACCGACGATGAAGAAGACTGGGGGACTCTGTAGTAGAAGTGGAGGCAATTGTAGATGAAGGATGGATGGGCTGGAGGTAGTAAAGTCCATGTGACTCATATCCTGTACCAATCGTCCGCTTCGTACTCCGGTCTTGTATAACAAAATAATCATCATCAAAAGTTACAGAACATTTTAGGCTTCGAGTCAGACGACTAACTGAAATTAAATTAAATGGGCAATTGGGAACAAGTAGAACATTGTCAAGGGGTAAGGATGGAAGAGGAGTGGCTTTACCAATGCCACTAGCTTTAACTTTTGATCCGTCGGCGACGGTAATATAGTGTGGGGTGTTAGGTTGGGATATTTTGGATAAAAGAGATGGATTACCAGCCACGCAATCAGAAGCTCCAGTGTCCATAATCCAGGAGTCAACAGGTGATGATTGAGAGAAACAGACTGTAGAATTACCAGAATGAGCAACTGTTGCTGATGATGAAGCCTGGGAAGTCTTATACTGCAGGAATGCCTTATACTCCTCATCAGAAAGAACATTTTGTTTAGTGCTTCTCTGTTCAGAATCATTAACTTGAGTCACATTTACTGGTTTCTCTGGAAAGCCATGAAGGGAATAACACTTGTCTTCAGTATGACCAAGTTTCTTACAATAAGTGCACTGAGGACGTCCTCCGACACGACCTCCTCGACCACCCCCACGACCACGACCGCGTCCCCCACGACCTGCAAAATTAGAAACAAGAGCAGAAGATTCTATGTTAGTCTGAGATCCATTCCCTCCAGTTCCTTCCAATCCAGGAAGACGTATGAGACGCCTGATAAGATCCTCTGTTGAGGGAATGTCTGATGCAGAAAGAATGTTGCTCCGTACTGACTCATACTTTTGATGGAGACCATGAAGAACATAGATCATACACACATTATCTAATTTTTCAAGCATCTTCTTCGGGTCATTGTCGGTCACAAGGAGCTTGAACTCATTTGCTGCTGACTGAGCTTTATTAGCATATGTCATGATGTTATCTTCTGTCATCTGAAGGGTGGCTAAATTATGAATAACACCATAAAGACGCTGGATATCATTAGAATAAACATTCTTAGCCTTCTGCCAAATATCATAACAAGTGGTGTATGAACGATAATGGACCAGCAACGAGGGTTCAATGGATTGCCACAAAAGAGAGACCAATTGACAATCTTCTTGTTCCCAATCTTCACGCAAATCCTTACCAATCTCTGTAGAATTCTTGGTGAGGTGATCTAAAAGTCTTTGTCCCATAAACCACATTTTGACAGAGGCAGACCAATTCAAATAATTATCACCATTGAGTTTCTCCGTTGTTATAGAGGGATTGCCGGAAAAAACATAAGACACGAGACTCTTACCTGTCGATTCAGTTTTGTTTTTGTCATTTTCTGACGTTGAACTCATTTTTGACAATAATAGGAAGGCTAACCACAATCAGAGAGGAGCAGTAGAAAGGCGTGGTACGGAATGAACAGTAACGCCGTATGGACAAACAGGACCACCGCACGGATGAACGATACGTCGTACGGACGAACAGCAACACTGTACGGACAAACAGTGATCTGCGTACGGATAAACAGTGCACCGTACGGATGAATAGTGATTTCCGTACAGAATGAATAGTGACGTCGTACGGAATGAACAGTGACGCCGTACGGCTGAAAGGGACTGTATGACTTTCGTAGCACCTAGGGTCGTTGAGGATGAACAATCAACGGGACAGCTAGGGTTCAATAGCGTGACGGCGCGACGGCTAGGTTTTCAGGCCCAGTGATCATAGGCTTTTGATACCATGTTAAATAGATACGAAGAATAGAGAGACGATATTGGTCACGCAGTTCGGCCAATGTTTGCCTACGTCTGCGACTACAGAGTAGCTGTAGTTCCGTCTTATTAATTGTATATGTTGTTGTGTAAAGAGTACAAGCACTAATGAGTTTAAATAGACTATACTATATGAAAACCTAACGGGTCTGGGCCGAATACACATATAAATAAATCTACTATTTACACCACATCTCAACATTAGGAAACTTTAGATATATACTTTGGATTGAAATTTTTCCGCTTCAAACTTTGTTTGCTCTTGGATTTCATCCTGTTTTCTGCCATTTTATTGATATTATTCTCAAATCTGCCAAGTTGTCTTTTTCTATTAATTAGAAAGTAATGGGTTATTTTTCATCCATTAGAGGCGTTGCGTTAGATAAGGTGGTCCATAGGATGTTCTTAGCGGAGCAATTTCTGCTTTAGTCCCTACTAATAGTTTGCATATCATTCATGGCCTAGTGATACTTTGGTCCCTTCTCATTTACCTAATGCTAGGTACTAAGAAAAATATTGTAGCTTCAATATCTGGTGATTCCTATTTTTAAAGGTAAACCTTAAAAAACATCAAGCTCTTACTGACATAATTGAAGTTAAATTTGGTCTAGCTTGTAGGCTTCTTATTGTTCAGTCTGTGCAATCTTAAAGCTGTTGATAGCTGTTGTAAAGAATTTTATTTTCTCTGTTGACCTTTGATAACAACACATTTGAGGGCATTTATGCTCATATAGTCTCCATTAATTAATTGATTAAAAAAACAACAGAAATTCGTATCAAACCAATAAAAACCTAAATAGAAGCACAAATTACCTTAATCCATAGTAACAGAAAAATTACTAAGCCCAGAAACCATAAACCACAAATTGATATTGTTATAATTAGAAATACTACATTGTCCCTATTTATCCTTTAACTAGTTCACAAAAAAGTATTAATTTAATGACATATATTAATTAAAAAAATAACTGAAATAGATGAAAGAAAAAATTAGACTAAAATATATTATCGCTCCTTTTTTTTATTATAGGTATCAATTCGGCTCCTTTTTATTTGTCATTAAGAAATAATACTTTACTTTTTCTCTAGCCGACCCTAGTTTTGCTCCATCTTCTCTCTAACTTTTCTTTTTCTTCATCCATTGGAGAGGGTGATTTTGGGTTATTTTTGACCCAGAATCACCCCCTCTACATCGTTTTTTCTCTCATTTCATCTAAATAAGTGTTATTCACATAGCTTTGAGTTTTTTGTGTGGTTTTGTCGTTGCTTTGTTCGTCGTCTTGTGCGGCGTCGTTGTTTTGCTCATCTTCTTGTGCGACGTAATTTGGTTTCCCGTCTTTTTACGGTGCTTGTTCCGTTCGACTCACTACAGATTCAACTAATCTAATGAAGACTTGGCCGTCAACACTACAGATACGGAGGCATATGTACTCTGGTGGCTTTAATTTTACCATTTTTGTAGGCAATTTTCTGTTTTATGCTATTAACTTGGATGTTGTGAGCTTGTTCGCAAATCCATCCTTTTCAATTTTAGCAATATGGAATTTGTATCGATGTAATCTACCGATTTTTATGAATGAATACCTTATTTTTTAGTCAAAAAAAAAGAAATAGTACTTTATGTTGCAAAATTATAACAATATAGTATTTTGTATAAAAAATAACAATATAGTATTTCATTAATTTTTGTTTCACTATAGTTCATTACTTTATAAAAGTTATCCTAAAACGGTTTATTTTTGTTTCAATATTGACACTCGCAAAAATTACCCATCACAAACAGACAGTTACGCGTACAAATGGGCATAGGCTCAAGTACGAACACTATGGTGCCCATCCCTGCCCTGTGTCAATAGATTTACCAAAAAGTTGATCGCTTTATTAATTGATTTATCATGAGTTTTTTTTTTTTTTTTACCGTTAAAGTACAGATATCAGCCGCAGAGAGGTATATAGGGAGGGAGACTAAAATTACTAGGAATTTTTTTTTGGTACCCCCATCACATCCCATATACCCCCATCACATCCCATATACCCGAAAATACCCCAGCCCAAATAACAACGCGGATTTACCTCAAATGGGGGTACCTAATAGGTAAATCCGACTTTAAAAATAACAAAGCAGATTTACCTCAGATGGGGTACATCCGCTTTGTTATTTTTAAAATCGGATTTACCTAGTGGGTAGATAAATCTGTTTCCCTAAAAAAAGGAATTCAGATTTACCCCACCTAAGGTAAATCCGATTTTGTTATTAAAAATAATTGTTTTTTATTTAATTTTTTTAAAAAGGTTATAAAAATGCTACTAAAAATCAGTTAAAAAGTCAAAATTAATTCAAAAATTATAACAACACCACTAAAAATCTAATAAAACCAAAATAAGTTTATGCAATTTTTTTTAGAGTTTTTGGAAATTATGAAAAATTAAAAAAATTAATAAAAGATAGTAAACGATGGAATTTGGGATTTTGAGGTCCGCTGTCCTCAAAGAAGTCACTTCATGAAGTGTCTTGATCCTTGATTTTTTTCGGATTTAATGGCTGTGGTTTCATTACAATTTGAGTAGGTTGCCCGAAAACCGATTTTTTAGCCTAAATTTTTCGCTCGACGTACAATATCGTCACGTGTTAACGAACTACAGACTAAACAGAACCAAAAGACGTTCGAAATTCATATCTAATTTTTTAACTGATTTATTTATTTATTAATTAGGTTAACAAAGCGGATTTACCTTAAGTAGGGGTAAATCCGATTTTGTTATTTAAAAGCGGATATACCCCCATATAAAGTAAATCCGCTTTTAAAAATAACAAAATCGGATTTACCCCCACCTAAGGTAAATCCGTTTTGTTATTTTTAAAAGCGGATCTACCCCCATCTTAAATAAATCCGCTTTTAATTTTTTTAAAATTTTTAGTGGATATCGGATTTACCTCACAGATACATAAATCCGATTTCCAAAAAGAAAAATTGAAATCAGGATACATTCTGGTTTTTTAAATTTTGTGAAGGGCAATTGCGTCTTTTCGCAGGGTTGATGGGGGTAGATTGTCATCTGATGGGGGTACAAAAAAAATCCCAAATTACTATCCATGCTTATGTGGGCTTGGGTTCGGACATTTAACACCCTAACGAGAGAGTTCATTGCCATGCCATCCTTAACATGACTTGTTATTTTATAAGGGAATATTTTTTTTACCCCATCTTATCACCATATACCCCTATCATAATTGATAAACCAAAAATACTTCTGCCAAACTAAAACTCGCTCAGATTTACTCCCACATTAAGTAAATCCGCTTTTGTTAATTTTAAAAGCAGATGTACCCCACATAACGTAAATCCCATAAAGACCCATTTTATAAAAGTGATGTCGACAGACCGACTCTTCACGACAATTTCAGCCAAAAAAGAATAATTTAAAACAACAAATAAAAGAGAGATAACAAATTAAAGAATAAAAAGAGATCATTTAAAACAATAAATAAGAGAGAGAGAGAACCAATTAAAGAATAAAATAAAAATAAGTGGGAAAAGGTACACTTTAACCAAATAGAAAAAGCAGTAAAAAAAGGCAAATAGAAAAGATATTTTGTAAGAGCTTTTTTTTTTATAAACAACCTTACTAATCGAAGAATGTTAGTTTCCGGGGTTTGAACCCAGTCTTTCTTGTTACACTTTTTTTGTGATATCCTTTGGCTTGCAAACCGAGCTGCCTATAATTAACCGCAATAGACGGACTGAGAATAGATGGAGTCACTCTTTTCCACTATGGGATTATTGGTTCTAACTGTAATAGTTGCTGCAATTCCAATAATAGCATGGAAGAAGCTGAAATCATTGTGGTTGAAGCCAAAGAAATTGGAAAAGCTTCTAAAAGCTCAAGGTCTTCAAGGTGATCCCTATAAGCTTAACTCAAACTCAGGTCAAAACTTGAAACAAATGTATTTGCAACAACAAGCCAAATCTAAACCCTTTGGTGTAATCACTGATGTTACTCCACAGATCTTCTCCACTGTTCATCAAACTGTCTACAAACATGGTACGCGTTTGTTGTTTAGAACTGCTATTTATTTTCATCTAACACTAAATTATTATTCCATTAAAGGGGATTTATGTAGTGTACTGTTCTAATGTCTGTTGAGTTATACCAAACCATTAAAAGGGAAATCAGAAAAACTATACCAAGTTTTGCAGTGGTTTCTGTTAATATTTTTCATGATTGGGATTTGTTGCTGTGCTAGTAAACCTTTAGTTTAGTCCCTAAATAGCACTCTCTCCTAGTACTTAATCCGTAAAGTAATCTATCGAATTAATTCCTAAAGTTTTATAGATAACTCCTTTCGAAGACTAAGGTTACAGGTAACGGATTTCACAAAACTTGAGCGTTTAATGACATCTATTTCACAAAATTTTGGTACTATTTATTATTTTTATTTAGTTTGAGGACCAAGTAGGAAATAGATTGGAATTATTAGGATCCTCTGCAGTGGCTGCACGGTGCAGCCAGCTGCAGAGGGTCTGAACTCAGATAAGAGTGTTAGTTTAGTAGTTTAGGGACTAAACTAAGGGTTTGTTAATATAGATATCATGAAAGAAATTGTTTAGATAATTTTGTTGTTGTTTTATTATATTCTTGGGAGATGCAATTTGTTATGATAATTACCCGTAGAAAAGAGAAATGGGGAAGTTCATATTATAAGTTAACATGGTAATTTGAGATATGTATGTGTAGTCCTGCTTAAGTTTTTTTTTTTGACCAAAAATCCTGCTTAAGTTTTTAAAGTCGGTCTTTTTGAATACTTGCTGAGAAGTAATGGATGTGCAGGAAAGAATTCCTTTATATGGGAAGGTGAAATACCAAAGGTGATAATCACGGACCCGGAACAAATCAAAGAAGTGTTTAACAAAATGAATGATTTCACTAGACCAAAGTCACATCCCATTGCTAAGTTTTTTACAGTTGGACTGTTGGGTATTGAGGGTGAGAAATGGGCTAAACATAGAAAGATTATTAACCCTGCATTCCACATTGATAGATTGAAAGTAAGGCTATTGTTTACACTATGCTTGCATTTTGTATTCAAAAACTAAATTTTCTTTTTCAGATGAAATGTGTTTCATGCTATATTTACAGAATATGCTACCAGCATTTATTGAAAGCAGCAATGACATGGTTAGCAAGTGGAAGAAAATGTTGTTACCTGATGGGTCATGTGAGATTGATGTTTGGCCTTACCTTCAGAATTTGACTTGTGATGTGATTTCTAGAACAGCATTTGGAAGCAGTTATGAAGAAGGAACAAAAATATTTGAACTTCTGAAAAGGCAGGGGTACATTCTAATGACTGCAAGGCAAAGATGCAATCCATTGCAAAAGTAAGACTATACTGTTGTTTTGGTTTAAGGGGAAAGTAAATTAAAAGCATGTTTTGATGTTAATGCAAGAAAGCTTGCCACAAATATCATAACAGAACCAACCTAATGCCATTTATTTTCAGGTAAATTAGCCTGTAATGTACCTAAATGTACAAAGTTGTTTGCTATGTCTACATTATAATAAGTACTTAGAAAGTTTGACCTGTTATCTACATTGGAGCACTTTTTTTCCGACAAAAAAAAAGTGCTCCAATGTAGATAATAGGTCTTTTCATTGGATGTCTACAAATCCGTGATCTCTATGGTTTGAAGCATCTTATGCTAGTCTAAAGAACCACAGATCTTTTAGGACCCAAGATGTCTGAGTGTTTAAGGTATGACATACAAACTAAATAAAGAATCTGGATAATGATCTTTTTGCACAAGGATTTCGATTTATTGAGGGTTTTCCTCTCAAATTGGTACCTCAACTATCATCACCCTCTCTCCAATTTTATCCCTCAACTATAAAATATAATAAATTGGCCCTAGACTATTCTAAATTCATCAGTTTAGTCCCTAGACTTTCCACCCTCTCTCCTATTTAGAAAGTAATTGAGGAACTAAATTGATGGAATATACAATAGTTTAGAGACTTTATTATATTTTTATAGTTCAGGGACGAAATAGGAGAGAGTTTGATAGTTTAGGGATCAACTTGAGGGTTTACTCAATACCCCTTGTAGGAAGATATTCTTTTTTGGTAGACGATTAGTGACTAATTAGTTATGGGGAGGGAGATATTTTAGATTCTAGCGTTTGAGCTTTAGACCTCCTGCTTACACTCTTTCAGTGTCTCTTAGCTCATCAACTGAGCCACCTATTTGGGAACTTGTCGGAAGATATTTAATTTCCAATTCTCTAAAAATATTATAAATTCAGTAGAGTTCAAGTTGTTATAGAGTACTTATCTATGTCATTTATGAATTCATATGTTAGTCCTTTCCCTCATAATTAACTTCACAAGATATATATATTTTTAGGTTCCTACAACCAAGAACCATCACTAAGAAATTGAAGGAAATCGATACAGAGATTTATGTTTTAGTGGAGGGTATCATTAAAAAACGAGAGAAAGCTATGAAGAATGGGGAAGCCACCAATGATGATTTGTTAGGCATACTTTTGGAATCAAATCATCTTGAAATTCAAGGACATGAGAAAAGTAAGACTGCTGGAATGACCAATGAAGAAGTAAGTAAAGAGTGTAAATTATTCTACATTGCTGGACAAGAGACAGTTTCATCTTTGCTGGTTTGGACAATGGTGTTATTGGCTAAGTATCCTGAATGGCAAGCACGTGCAAGACAAGAAGTTCTTGAATTCTTTAAGGACCAAAATCCAAATCATAATGGATTAAGTCAACTTAAAATTGTATGTATTATTACATGTTTCATTTGGATTATTATTATTATTGTAAGTTTGTAACCTTTTCTGGTGCTAACTTCTGCTATAACCTTTTGTCCATATATAGGTGACCATGATTTTGTACGAGGTTCTCAGGTTATATACACCCATAATTTTCTTGGTTCGAGCTATTAAAAAAAAATTGGAACTTGGAAACCTATCACTACCTGCAGGAGTAAATGTTTCTATACCAATACTTTTGGTTCACCATGATTGTGATATTTGGGGTGATGATGCTAAGGAGTTTAATCCTGAAAGGTTCGCGAAAGGAATTTTGCAGGCCACCAAAGGGCAAGCTTCATTTTTCCCATTTGGATGGGGTCCTAGAATATGTATTGGCCAAAACTTTGCCTTGTTGGAAGCCAAAGTAACATTATCACTTGTTCTGCAAAATTTCTCATTTGAGCTTTCTGCAGACTATAAGCATGATCCTACTGTTGTCCTTTCTTTGCAGCCAAAACATGGAACACCAATACAACTGCGTAAACTGCAGGACTAACCATAGTGAAAAATCTGTCTGCAGACTATAAAGGCATTGAAGAAGTTGTGTAAGACACTACACTTGGGCCATAAGCTCAGTGAGGCTAGGGTAAAAGATGTGGCTTTTAACAAGAGAAAGTTGTAAATTTTGTGCAACATGAGAAAGTAGCATTTCTATATATGCTTAGGCCAGTAAAATGTGGATAGTTTGGATTTTGGTGGGCAACCTGTTATAAGAATTATGCCTTTGTTTGTGTTTTTGCAAATTTGGTCTTTGGAAGTCTTATATTTATGAAGAGATTTGTGTTTTTCTGCAGCTTAATTGTAAGGAACATTTTGTTTGTCCTGTGCATGTCCTGCCCTGTGATTCTGTGAGGTGGTAGATGCTTCGGTTCTGCAAAAACAACATCAAACTGATGTAGTAGTGCTTGTAACTAGGATCATACAATTTCCTTTCTTCAACCAGAATTTGATTCAGTTTTGCTTCTGAGACCGCCTTGCTGCTGGGTTCGTTCATACCTACCAAATTAATTGTCTGCTCTCCTATTTTATACTCCATTTCTAATTTGACACAATCCAGCTCAATCTTTCCTAGGCCTTTTGGCATGATATTTGACCCACATCAGCCACCGTAATGCGGAATGGCCAATTTTTTTAAAAAAATCCAGCACCTTCCTCAGCATCTACAAAGTTGTAACTGTTTCCAGTATCCACCAGAATATGTATTCTCCTTTTTCCCAATCACCCAGTGATTCTCATAGTGGGATACTTAGGGCCTGTTTGATTGTGTTTTGTTTTTTTGTTTTTGAAAGTTGTTTTATAAACCAATTTTTGAAAACTCTTTTCAAGAAAGAAAGTAGAAAAAATCTGTTTGACAAACAATTTTTAAAAACTATTTTTAAGATGAGAAAACTCGTTTGGTTTAATCGTTTTCAAAATATGATTTAAGAACTAAAACTTAAAACTTGTTTGGTAAAGTTGTTTTTTTTTACTATGCTTTTTTTAATTTGAATATAATTAGAAATATTTTTAATGTAATATTTATTATATTAAATAATAACAACAAAATAAGAAATGCACAATATATTTCTTAACTCAGAGCGTGGAGTTCAGCGGTTGGGGCTGAACTTCCCTTAACCAAGGGTCGGGGGTTCGATCCCCGCCTTGGGTAGGAGCAGCGTTAAAACTCTGTGCCAGCTGTCCTGCCTCTCGAGGCAC
This sequence comes from Astragalus membranaceus, assembly GCA_039519185.1. Classification (NCBI taxonomy): domain Eukaryota; kingdom Viridiplantae; phylum Streptophyta; class Magnoliopsida; order Fabales; family Fabaceae; genus Astragalus; species Astragalus membranaceus. The sequence continues at coordinate 57,185,573 of CM076846.1, forward strand.
CTATAATGAGCGAGAGATTAGTCACTGCAGTCCGTGCGGAGGATACCCGGGTTTACCCAAAAAAAACAACAAAATAAGAAATGCACAATATATTTTTAGCTTTTTTTGTTACACAATATATTTTTAGCTTAATTTCAAGATTATAATTAAAAGCGACGAAAAAGTGAAAAAGTGAAAAAGAAAAAAAAAAAGTGAAAAAGCATCCATCAAGATTATAATTAAAAGATATGCATAATAAACTCTGTATCCATCACATAAACATCAAGTCAACCTAAATCAACTCAAATAACAAGTAAATACCCGTTCTTTGGTTGCACCGAAGAAAATTTGAAAGAAATACAAATGGCAATAAAAGGTCTCATAACATGAATATAATTTTGTCGCTGCTGTTCCAGAATCAGGATTTTGTCGCTGCTGTCACAACATTTACAACCTTTCGCTGCTATTTTCGTAAGCTCTCCTTCTCTCCATTTCGTTTTCTCCATTTCATTTAATCATTTAAAGAAATAGTAGGAGCACAATGGACACTGTTACTGGTTGGATAAGAGAGATTGAAAGAACTGAGATTTTGTTTCTTTTTTGTACGAGACTTTAAACACTCACTTGTTAATGTTAAGTGTCAATATTATTTGTTTTAGTACAAAGAGAGCTTGTGCTCCATTTCAGATAGTGCAAGAGTTTTTATGTTAATCTTTATTTACCATTTTTTCTATCCCGGTAATATTGTCTGATAATTCTCAAGTAAATGACTAATAATTCTCTTACCTTGCTTTCTTTGATGCACATTTTTTTATTTTAAGTTTTCAATGTTAACATATATTCTTTGGTGCCTACTGATGCATATATTTTTTTACTTAGTTTGATTTGAACTGTATAAGTGATGCTTCTTAATTCTGAGTTACTATGCTGCTACTGTATGAATTTTGAGTTAATGGGTTAGGGGTGTTCAATTAGGGGATAGGGAAAATTTTAAGGTAAATAATGTGTGTGTGCATTTCTACAATCTATTTCCTACAATCTATTTCCTACTATCTGTTTCTTGTTCAGAGTTAATTTCAAACACTGTTTTGGAAAATGGTTGTTAGACTTGATCAGATGTGTAAATCTTGGCCTGTTAGCAAGACATAAACCTATGTCACATCATGACATTGGTATACCCAAGTAATATATATGATTTGCTGTTTTCAATCGGTACAACTAGATTGTTTATTTATCTTATATGGAATCACTTGCTCTTTTTGATATGTATCATATTCTTCTCTTTGTGTAAGATGTTTGATCTTAGTAATGTCACAATTTAGTGTTATTATTCAATTAAATTTACATGAATTCTTTCTAATTTTGAAAATTGATGTATGGTCTTCAAATTTGATTTTTAGCTGACCCCACCTAGTGGGAAAAGATGTTGGTGATTGTTGTTGCTTTTGACTTGGGAATTTTCTTAGTAAACTGAATCTATTATATGTATCAGGTCTTCAAAGATGGGGAAGGATATAAAGCTGCATGGTTCGTAGCCAATATTTTTGAGCTTGAAGGATGGTAAAGCTTATGTATGCTACACTTCGCTTGTAGCTGTTGAAGGTTAGTCAAGCTTATATATGCGTGTACTTTGATAAGAATGGAGGTATCTTATTGATTAGTTGACCAGTTACAAAAAAATGTTAACACCTACACCTTCAATTGAGGCTTTGGATTTTGTATTGTAATTATATAGCATAAGAAACTGTCTTAATTTGTTGCACTGAATATGCAGTTGTTGCTCATTGATTTGGTTAACGACACAACTCTCACTCAAGTATGCAGTTGTTGCTCAGTAGCTTGGTTCAGAAGGTTAGTACAAGATTAGAAGGTTAAGATCTTTTGCAAATATATCTAGTAGATGTGACCTAGTATTGATATACACTCTTGAATCCAAATTACTTCCATAGAAATTTGCAGCAATGATTCAGAAGATTGATTAAAGAAAACTTGTATGCACTTTTGTAAATATGACAAATATGATTAATCTTGTGCCGAAGTTAAATTTTCTAAATAAAAATACTTTCGCACAAATTCAAACAATGATTCAAAAGATTGGTTAAACCAAGCATTTATGCCACATACCTTATGTTCACAAGATTCAAAATAATTATATCAGCACATATGTTTTAGAAGGTTTAGCAATTAAAACCTTAAGGAAAAATTTGGTTTCTCTAATCTCAGTACATTGATTTTCCAAGGATTGGAACTGATTCAAATATGTTTTAACTGAACAATCATATCAAGAGTTCAAATATGCAGATCTTAACAAATAATCAAGAGAAGATTGCACACTATAATTGTGTTTTTGTATCATTTACAATTACAATTGGAAAACTTTGTAGTTGAATCTAGGTTTTAATATTTGAATTATTGAATTGTTGGGATGACACGTGATTTGTATCACAACATGTAGTTGTGGAAGTTCTTAATTAGTTTGCTTTCAACCTGAATCTATTACAGGATTATTAATCCATTATCATATGTAACAATAATTCTGCATCTCTGATTGTTAACAGGTGCCAAAACAGATGAGCCAAAGGCTGCCGATCCATTGTCTCAATTCCAAAAAGGTGCTGTTCTTATGGTATGCAGGACTTGTGGGAAGAAGGGTGATCACTGGACCTCAAGGTGTCCTAATAAGGATCTTGCCCTACCGTCTGAGGGGTTTGTCAATAAGGCTGCTGCGACCGATGCTACTGCCACTGCATCTGGTTCAACCAAGTATGGAATTGATCAAAGTTATATTATACAATCACACTTTCAACGTCCCAAACAAAATTAATCAAAGCAATCAATCATTTAAATTTCTCAAAGATGCTTCAGGCTCATGAAACAAATTAAACTAGTATACATATCATATCTCAGTACATTAGGAATTGAAGTGGTTTTCGAATGCATCCAAGAGATGGAGCAAATAACGGAGAAAACCAAATGGTGACCATTTTCAAAAACGCTTCTCATCTCTAGTGCATTCCATTCCTCTCCAATACTTATAGTAATTCATAATTACTTCCTATTCAATCAAGATATCAATCAAGCCAAAAAATCATGTTTGCATTGCACGAAAACCTTAGCACGTAAGCTCATCATCAAAATATCTCATCATAAGAAAGACATATTGTAACACCCCGTTTTTTGTTTTAGTACGTTGTTGCTTATGTGTGAATATAATAGTAAATTTCGTGATATATTGTGCGTCTTAGTAGTTATGTATTTTAATAATATTTAGTAATTTAATTGATTTTATATATTTGTTTGTAGTTGAGTTATCAAATATGTTGAAATGATATTAAACTGTATTTTTATACTATAATGGTACTATATTATTGTTATTATTTAATTATGTTTTTTATAGAATATTTATATTTGAAATTTGAAATATTATTGTTTTACTTGATTATTTTATTTTATAAAAATATTAGTATTTGAGATGTTATTTATTTAGAGAATTATTTTGGCACCCCCCTTTTCACGTTTGCACCTCCTTTGCACCTCGGTCACATGTTTTTTACGTTTGCATGTGGGTGTGTATGGTATACATTTTGGTCTGGATACAATGAGGTGCAACTAATCTTAAAAAAGAATGATATTATAAGGTGGTAAACAGAATAAATGTTTGAGGGAAAATTGAATTACAATTTGAAATTCAAATTCTGAAAAGTAAATAAAATGGGAAACCAAATATTTAAAAAAGGCGTTGTTCAGTACCTTGCCTTAGGATTTGGACCCGGGATGAGCAGTTGGTAGGTTTAAGTCTTCAAGTCGTCATTTCCTACGTCGGGGTCGGATAGGTGTTCTTGGAGTCGTCTTCTCCTAGGGATAGAGTCGTTGGAGTCGTCTTCTACCGAGGATAGACTCGGTGGGGTTGGTACCTGCAGACACTCTGATGCCAAAGTCAGCAATCTGAAGTGAATGAGAGGTACAAATGATTGAATTGTACCTAATTTCAGGGGTTGATGCTGTATTTATAGACGTGGTGAGGGGTCTTTGGGAGGCCAGGCCGTTGGATCGGGCCGCGTCGATCCTAATCGTTGATCTGGATTCCTCCCTTGTTGGCTGTTCTTGGGCGGGATCCAGCGCTGGATCGGGCCATTCTCAAAGCAGATTGGGCCGCTTGGCCCAGTCCGTAACAGTTTCCCCCAAGTCGATGTCGGTCACGGGAGTGCGACCACGGCTTGAGTTGCAGAAGATGTCTATGCTGTTGAGAGAAGTTGCGTTTCCGAGGTAAATGTTTAGGTGTATCGAGCTGTAATGGGGTCGGATATCAATCTGAGGTTGCCCCCGGGTTCGGCAAACTTTTGTGGTTGACTCGGACCTGTCTGATGTGCACGTGTCAATCGGTCAGGTTGATGTGTCGTTTGGCTCAACCGAAATGTCTTGTCTTAATGATTGCATATTTTTCAGTGCCTGAGCATTTATTGCCTCGGGAAGAGTTGCGTCGCTTCGTCTACCGGGTCCAATTTCCCTATAAATAGGGTTGAAGGTCAATGCTCTTATACCTTTGCATTTCCTGAGCTCTGAATTCTCCCGACCCTACGAGTGATTCCTCCGAGCTTGAGAATTTCACACCAATCTAGATATCCGATCAACCGACGTTGAAGCCCTAACGATCATTTTTCTAGATTTTTCTTCCGACCTCCAAGTTCGTGTATCCGAGGTTAGTTTTCCGTTCATTTCCTCTATTTATTCGTTCTTTGTCTTCGTCTTTTTCGTTTTCGAACAAACGGGTCATTGTACCCGGTCTCCCCCCACCTTACCCCAGGTAGGAAGATGGTCAGTATGGCCCTGATCCCCTTGGGCGCCTACCTTGTTGCTTGAAGCTGAATGAGAAGGAGGTTCGGACCCTCAAGTTGCTAACGGGCTGGGTGGGGAAGTTCACCTTACCGGTTAAAAAGATTAGTTGTCATACTGTCTTAAATGCCGATGCAGAGTCTCCCGAGGCTTTAGCTGTTGTCCTTGGTAGACTTTGCTCTTATGTTTATATGATAACTTGTATTTTGTGTTTATTTTACTGTTTCCTGATTCTGACCCATTCTTTATTGTTCTCTTTCAGACGAGATGACTAAGCCTTTGAGTCTTGCCGACTATCTCGACGCCACCGATGATGATGTGATGTGCCTTGGTTCCGATGCTGCTGGGGCCGGCTCCAATACTGCTCTGATCCCTTCTCCGGTCGGAGTTGTTGGCAGTCAGGCCACCTGGGCAGAAGAAGGACTCCGACCCCAGGTTAAGGGTCCAAGCAAGACACCTGCAAAACGTCCTCCGTAACATCCTGAAAATCAAATACTAGAAACAGCTAGGCTTTGAAGCAATAAAATATTAATTTACCAGATTAGAGTTGAATAGATCGTTATTCTTGTACTAGTCTGATAATAAATTTTGTTTTGCTTGTGATTTATTATGCATTTCTTATATGTTTTATATATGTGTGTTCGGTACACATGGTTTTAAGGAAAAGAGATAATCATTGTAAAAAAAAAAGGAATAGGGGGAATTAATTGAAATGCGTGGTGTTCACGAAATGGGTATTAGACAAATATCAAAGGGAAATAATTGGCCCATGAAGCCCAAAGACCATCGGGAAAACCCTAAGGATACACTTTTATGCAAGTATATATATATAGTGCTACCGGTCTTTCTAAAGGATTACCATATATAAAATAAATAAACCTAGATGATAGAATTGTAGATATTAGCAAGTCTGTGGCGGCGTCCGTCAAATCCATATGCACGTCAGACCAAGAAAAGCAGCAAGCCCATCGATGGGATCAAAAATAAAGGAAATCAAGAAGGTGAAAGTCAATATTAGAAAGATAGTATATACGGGAAAACTATTGCGGCTATCAGAATATTTAAGAGGTGAGTAATCACACTTTATTAACCCTTTCTTGGTATATTGTTTTGTGAATTTATAATCATAGAAGAGATGAGATTTTTCGAATATATTTGTTAGGATCTATTTTGATAAAAAACCAAACTCTATTAAATTATGGATTTTATGGGAACAATTTTACACGACTAGAAAAATCATTACTTGATATTCCTCCCTGTAGAAAATTAGTTTGTAATCTCATTGAATTAGTACCCTTCAATTTCTATTTTTCATGGGGTAATTATTGACGTTACGCTATGCGTTGGCTATTGCTACAATTTCTATTAGGTAATACTCATCAAGAAAATCATTATGTGTGCTTTTATTTGGAAATTGCTGCAATTTGTTTCGGACATTATAATGCTTCCCTTGTTTTTTTTATTAATTAAAATTTTATGGTTATTTTCTCCATTAATCCTCCCACGACCATCATTAAGATAATTGCTTTTTTCTTCTTTAATGCTTTGTGCATGAATTATCTAACACCTGATTTCTTGAGATTGATTTTCGTTATTAACGCTAGCGATTGTGCCATATTGCTTCTTGATTTCATTGTCTCAAATATTGAATTGATCTGTGTAGGAGCTTGTTAGAGTTTTTGTTATTGCATATTCATTTTATTTGTTGTTTTGTTAAGTCTTACAATTATGTTTATGACTAATTCTTACTTATACAAGTATATAATTTATTTTGTTGTTGTATGTATTTGAGATGGGTTTCGAGCCCCACATGGATGGGCCTTGTGCCCCTATTAGACGAGCTTCGAGCTCCACATAGATGGGCTTGTGCCCCTATTAGACAAGCTTCGAGCTCCATACAGATGGGTACCCCACATTAGACGAGCCGGTGCTCCATACGAACGGGTCTTGAACCTCAAATGAGACGAGCTTCGAGCTCCATACGGATGGGTCTTATACCCCACATTAGACGAGCTGGTGCTCCATACAGATATGTTATACTTGATTTTAATTCAATTAATTTCCGTGGAACAAATGTGTGTGCTTGATTTATTTATTTATTTTTACTATTATGGTTCAGAAGTAATATTGTTTTTTTTTGCGGATGGTCTCCTGTTGGGTATTTTAAGTGATCGTTTTATTGTGAAAAGGCTATTCAACTACTCATTATTTTTAAAGATTGTTTTTGAAGAACGCGGGTACCATGGTTGATTTTTCCGGTTACCGCACCGGCGGAGAACAATACTCTTTTTAAAATTGTGTGTATTATTCACTAGGATTTTGTATCATTAGAGTGTTGCTTTAAGTAACTGAGTTTCAAGTTGTTGATGAGGTGGAGACGTGAAGAGTTCGCTGATACTAGAGGGATTTATTTTTGGGGATTTTTAGAAGACGCCCAATTTTGTAAAAACATGTATATATTATTGTAATTTTTTGAGATAGGATATGTTATCCTTATTTAATTTTTATGAAGCCTATTTTCAAACTATATATTACAAGTTGCCAAATATATTTTATTTGATAAAATTTTCTACTAGTTTTATTGGTTTCGACGTCTAAAATCAGGGCCTTACATGCTCCCCCAAGCTCGACCTCCAGAGCCAAGAAGATGAAGGTGACCAAGGCTACGGTCACCACTACTGAACTTTCTTTGGAGGACTTTGAGTCATGTATCAAGGTTGGCAAGCTCGGCCAAGAAATGTTCATCAAATGGAATGCTGATGTCTCGGCCAGAGAGAAAGGTAAACAACTCGAGGCCCAGAACTTTTGGCTTGACGGTGATTTGTTAGATAAAACCGAAACTTATGCTGAGCCCGTGGCTGGAGAAGATAAAGAAAGCCCTGGCCGAGGCTAATAAGAAGGTCGAGCTTGTGGGAGAGGTTCCCGAACTGAGGAAGCAGGATGAGGAGCTTGGGACCAGAAAATAGGGGCTGAAGAACCAAGTCACGGGCTATAAGGAAAAGCTGGCGTCGGCTAAGGGGAGGCTGAAGAAGAGCGAAGAGGATCAGAATGATGCTCTTCTTTTCATGTCGAGCTTCAAGAACGCGGTGGCCCAGGTTAACGTGTCGCATCCCGGGCTTGATCTCTCCCTCACTTATCCTCTGTACGAGGTTCGTGAGGGGAAGATCGTCAAGCCTAGAAAGTCTGGCGCGGAGCCTGGGGAGCCTGAGATAATTTATTCCCCCGGTTACATTCGGGGTCGCCTTTGTCTTTGATATATACTCGAGGCAGCGTCCGTTTCCGACCCTATTTTGAATGTTTCTGCACTATTTAAGTACTATGCTTGTATGTTTAAATTGTTTGATTTATCCGTGCTTCGCGCGGAGAGTCGGGTGAGAATTGAGTGACTCGGCATCGGTTTCCTCGAGCTCGATCTCAAAAGCGGATTTGGGGCTATTTTGCACTCGGCCTCGTTCGAGATGTTCGACTTCGTTAAAGAGGTAGGTGGGCCACTATAGGCCCGACCTTGCGAGAGAGATCAGTGAGCCACGGTAGGCTCGACCTCGTCGATGACGTCAGTGGGCCACGTTAGGCTCGACCTCGTGAGAGAGGTCAATACAAGGCACGTCAGAGCGACCCTTTGTAAAAAGGTAGTCATTCCGAGGCCACAGGATCAGGTGAGACTTCATTCGGTCCAAGGGCTCGACCTTGAGGTCGGGTACAATGGCTCAGCCTTGACCTTGACCAACGTTCTTTGTAGAGCAGCTGAGCATTTCTAAAAAGAATTCATTTCATTGATGGGGACTCGGTCCAACTTTGAGCACATATAAGTAAATATTGCAAACACGCTCAGCTATAGTAGTGTCGGAGCTTTGTGGCATTCCAGGTTCGTGGAATTGATTCTTTGTCGAGAGTTTCCAAGTAGTAAGCTCCTTTTCCGGTCTTAGCAGTTACCCTACAAGGACCTTCCCAATTTGGGGCCAATTTGCCTTGTTTAGAGTTCTTCCCGCCGATGTCGGCTCGTCGTAGTATGAGATCGCCGACCTCAAAGGTACGGGGAAAAACCTTTACATTATATCGCTTGGCAAATCTCTGTTTGACCACGGCTTCAGCGAGAGCAGCTTGGTCTTGGACCTCTTGGGCGAGGTCGAGCTCCTGTGGAATTGCTTGACCATTGTTTAAAGGATGTAGAGTCCTCCAAGTTAATTCTCCAATCTCAACAAGAATAACAGCCTTGCTTCCATATCATAGTCGAAAAGGTGTTTCTCCTGTAGTTGAATGCGGAGTGGTCTAATATGCTCAGAGGACGTAGGGGTATTCTTCGACCCAGGCGCCCTTGTACTCATCCAATCTCTTCTTTAGCCCCCGCAAGATCACCTTGTTAGCTGCCTCGGCCTGCCCATTTGTCCGAGGGTGCTCGACCGAGGTAAAGTGGTGTTTGATCTTGAAGTCGGCCATGAGTTTTCTGAATCCCTTGTCAGCAAATTGTGTTCCATAATCGGTAACCAAGACCTTAGGGATGCCGAATCTAACCATGATGTTCTTCAAAAAGAACTTGATGCATGCTTTTGCCGAGATGATGGCCAGTGGTTCGGCCTCGATCCACTTATTGAAATAGTCTATTGCTACGATTAAAAAAAGTTGAAAGCACGTCTACTTTAAATATTTGGTTTCCCACTTTATTTACTTTTCAGAATTTGAATTTAAAATTGTAATTTAATTCTCCCTCAAACATTTATTCTGTTTACCACCTTATAATATCATTCTTTTTTAAGATTAGTTGCACCTCATTGTATTCAGACCAAAATGTATACCCTATACACCCACATGCAAACATAAAAAACATGTGACACCAAAAATAAGAATTAATCGTCCCACAATCCTTGTTGTGATTTCACGTATTATACAATCCACATTTGGAAGGTTAAAATCACCATATACTTGAATTAACCCTAACGTGCCCTATTCCCCTATTTATACCTCTTCATTTCGTGTTGTTAGCACAACAACCATAATTTCGAAATAGTACACCACACACGTATTTTAAAAACACAAATATCTTTTTTCAATGGCAAACAACTGTGTTGTTTATGACATTGTCCTAAGTGACGACAACTTTACCATTGAGTCACATTCTCATGTATTTCTTAAAAATCATACTAAGAATGAAAAGAAGGGAGTGACCCTGATAGATGAAAACAGGTTGCAGACTCCAAATCAATATCCCTCAAGTGACTTCTTAAGTTTCTGCCACCATTGTACCAAGAAACTTGAAGAGGGGAAAGATATTTATATTTATAGGTGAATTATCACTATTGCATCTCTTCTATTTTGTCTTGCATTTTCTTTGCTGAAATCTTATTGACACCGGAACTTTTCCCCTCCTCCAAAGGCCTCTTCAATCATAATTATAAACTGAAAAGTGCTTCCCCTGCATCGCAAGGGTATTCTAGTCAAAATATACTAATTTCCCATGGAAATTAGTATGGAAATGAGTATTATAGATGCTTTTCTTAAGACTATTATAGATACGTTCCACAATTACTCAGTTCGTATTCGAGAACACTCTGCTCAAATGCAACCTATAGTCCTATGTTTGGTTGGGCCTATTGACGGGGAGGGGGAAGTGACTGTGTTGTCATAGAAATTCAGTTTATAATCTATGGTCAGGTGTGTGTGAATAGATAAATACATACTCCCTCCGACTCAAATTATATGTCATTTAAGGTTATGCAATAGTCTTAAGAAAAGCATCTATTATACTCATTTCCATTTTAAATTAGTTTATTTTGACTAGAATACCCTTGCGATGCAAGGGAAGCACTTTTCAGTTTATAATTACAATTGAGGAGGCCTTTGGAGGAGGGATAAAGTTTCGGCATCAATAAGATTTTAGCAAAGAAAATTCAAGACAAAATAGAATAGATGCAATAGTGCTAACTCACCTATAAATATAAATATCTTTCCCCTCTTCAAATTACTTGTTGCAATTGTGGCAGAAACTTAAGAAGTTACTTGAGGAATATTGATTTGGAGTCTGCAACCTGTTTTCATCTATCAGGGTCACTCCCTTCTTTTCATTCTTAATATGGTTTTTAAGAAATTCATCAGAATGTGACTCGATGGTAAAGTTGTCGTCACTTGGGACAATGTCAGAAACAACACTGTTATTTGCCACTGAAAAAAGATATCAGTGTTCTTTAAATACGTGTGCAAGTGTTCTTTAAATACGTGTGCAATGTACTATTTCGAGATTATGGTTGCTGTGCTCACAACACGAAATGACGAGGTATAAATAGGTGAATAGGGCGCATTAGGGTTAATTCTATTATATGGTGATGTAACCTTCCAAATGTGGATTATATAATACATGAAATCACAACAAGAATTGTGGGACGATTAATTCCTATTTTTGGCGTCTCATGTTTTTTACGTTTGCATTTAGGTGTATATGGTTTACATTTTGGTCTAGATACAATGAGCTGTAACTAATCTTAAAAAAGAATCATATTATAAGGTGGTAAGCAGAATAAATGTTTGAGGGATGATTGAATTACAATTTGAGATTCAAATTCTGAAAAGTAAATAAAATGGGAAACCAAATTTTTAAAATAGACGTGCTTTCAACTTTTTTTAATCTTTTAATAATCTATTAATAATACAATTATATTTGTTCCTTAAGACCAAAAATCTGATGTGGCGACCTCTCAGCACCTCCATGTATGCATTCCTATTTTTCTGGGCCAATTGGATATTTCAGTCCATGTCACATGCCACGAGTAGTTTGGAAAGTCAGGCAATATCATTTAGGAAATTATTTGAACAAACAAAATCCCCAACATTCGTTTCGAAAATACCATAATTGCCATATTCAAACGATATCTTATCTCACAAAGGCAATCAGATAAGCAATTATTCAATCATAATTACTGTACACCAAAAAAAAATTAATCATAATAAATATTACCTCCAAATAATTATTGCACGTTTTATAACCAGATTCATCCCTATTAAATTGTAATAATTGTTACCTCCTAATTATTATTATGTTTATATCACACATGTTTCACTCATATGGCGCAATTCCATAATCATGTTAATATCAATTAGTTATGAGAATGACTATGTCTAGGTTAATGCTCATTTTTATGTTTCCTAAAGAATATTTAATTTATTTTTCAAGAAGGTTCCACAATTACTCAGTTCGTATTCGAGAACACTCTGCTCACAGAAGTAATCTTCTTCGAATGCAACCTATAGTCCTATGTTTGGTTGGGGCTGTTGTTGGGGAGGGGGAAGTCACTGTATTGTCATAGAAATTCAGTTTATAATCTATGGTCATGTGTGTGAATAGATAAATATATACTCCATCCGACTCAAATTATATGTCATTTAAGGTTATATAATAGTTTTAAGAAAAGCATCTATTATACTTATTTCCAATGTAAATTAGTTTATTTGGACTAGAATACCCTTGCTTTGCAGGGGAAGCACTTTTTAGTTTATAACTATGATTGAAGAGGCCTTTGGAGGAGGGGTAAAGTTTCGGCGTCAATTTCAGCAAAGATAAGGCAGGACAAAATAGAAGAGATGTGTAGTGGCCGAAAAAGAAGATGTGTACCTCTTCGAAGCTTTTGGAATGAAGCCGCCATGAAAGTTTAGGTTAGACGGGCAAATGGTGAGAAATTCCCTACAAAGGTCTTTACGAACCAAATAAGAGTTCGGGAGTTGGTTATGCGCGAGGAAGGTAATAGCACCCCGCAATATCCTTCCTAACGAAGGTTACCATCTAATTAAACGTGTAATCATTATTAACTCAAATATACTTATTTTACCCTTATTTACAAATTAAAAAGATAAAAGACTTTATGGATATTTAACTATTTTTGTCATTTTTTGAAAGATAAGAAATAAGCAACTTACAAAAAGGACGAAAAAAAGGTTTTTATTAATACACTTGACAGAGGTGGGCTCTCCTCTGCTCCTACGTATCTCCTGATAGAGAATCAAAGGCTACGTAGTTCTTGGGTAGAAAAATTTTGTGTGTTGATGTTTTTTTAATTAATATTTTTGATAAAAAAAATGATTTTTGAGGAGTTGTAAAAAATTAATAAGGAGATGGAATCACAAAATCAGGGTAGGTTGCAAAACAGTAATTAGAGGGGCGCAGTTAGTAGAAGTTGTACTGTATTATTAACAAAAAGGCGGTGCACATAGCAGAAGCAATTTAGTTGCGTTTTTGGGTTAAGAGGCTGACCTGCGAATTGGGCGTTTGCAGATAGGGCATAATACTAAAACACTAGGGGTGTGATTATTAATCTGACTTATTTTTGTTTCTTATTTCTTAAAAAGAAAAGGGTAAATAAAAGGTGAGTATATAAGGAAACCTACACCTATTTGAAACCATAATTTTCATCTTCCCTTCACATCAGCGCCGTTTCCACTATCCTGAAGAGTGAGAGATTTCCGGGGATAGAGAGAGAAAATTTCGGTGAGAGAGAAAGAGGAAGAAGGAAAGAAAATGGGAGAGAAGAAGGAGGGAGCTCACAGAGAGAGAGAAAGGGAAACGCGAAGAGAGACAGGGAGAAGAGGGACGAGGGTGAGAAAGAGAGAACGAATGGCGTGAAAGGAGAGGGAGGATGTCGCCGGAGGGAGAGCCATGGTGCAGCGCCAGCGATGATATCGGTGAGAGGGAGAGAGAAAGAGGCGGTTTCGCGTGGAAAGACAGAGCGAAATAAGGAGGAGGGAAAGAGAGAGGAAGTGACAGTGGAGGTCAAGCCACTGATCGGCCGTTCCATGGCCGGCGGTGGCAGCGGTGACTGACGATGGTGAAGAGGCGGGACAGGGAGGTGACGACGCCGGGGGAGACAGCCACGGAGGGTATCGTTGCGTCGCCGGCGCTAGTAGCGGTCGGAGTCTTGGAGGTGAGCTCTATTTCTTTTTCTATTTACCCATTTTTCAATATCTCTCTTTCTTAGTGTTGGTTCTAAGTCTCAACCTGTTTATTTATGTGATTATCAAAAAATAAAATACTTTTAAACTTCACATTTCAGATTTTCTAAATGATTATGGTAATAAGCTAGAGATAATACGCACTAAAAAAGAATTTGTAAAACCTGGTTTCCTGAATGTTCCTCTTCCAGACTCTAGTTAGTGAAAACTATGGTCGATCTCTACTGCTACTGCTGCTCACTCCTTGTTTCAGAATTTAGGTGTTTTGATGATTAGGGTATCAACGTGAGAACCCAATATCTGTGTGGTGATATCTGAATATTTTTGTGTCTCAGAATTGTTGTGAGTTTGATATCCTTTTATAGCTAAAATTCAGAATCAAACATTTATGCTAATTGATCTTTTACTTCCATTTGAGGATCAAAATTAGGGTTGGGAAACTTGCTCATCAAGGAGAGCAAGTAAGGGCGCAACAGCTATGGTTTTAGGACTGATGTGTTCCTCTTTTTTTCATTTTTGTAAATTGTGATTTTTGTAATTTATTTATTTTTTATTTGGGTTATATTGTAAAGTTAGTGTATTTTTTGTGATTCCCGTTTTTATTTATTATTATTTAAATACCGATTTGATTAAAAACTGATTTTTTTAATTATAAAAACTGATTTGATTCTTTTTGAAAAAGGGTTATTTTTTGATCAAAAGAAAACTCTGGAGAAAAAGGAAAAGCTGGGCCAAAGCCCAATCAAGAAAATTAAGCATAGGCCTAACTCAACAAAATACTAGGCCATCACTTTTCCCACACTCCTCCTTACTCACCTCACACCCCCTAACTCCAAATATTCCAAAACTACCCATAATGAGAGGACGTGTTTACGTGCGATTTGGTTGAGGCCAACCGAATATATTCGGCTAAGGCCAACCTAACGGGTCTTTTTTTGAGACACACCCATCTTTCTTACCATTCGATTGACCTCAACCGAATCCTTCTTTTATCTTTCGGTTACAATATGGCTTCTCACCCCTCATTAAATCCCGTCAACTTTGATTCTGCGACCACGAAAGATAACAGAGAGATGACGGGATAACGGCGAATGGTGACTCGGTCGAGTGAGCAGGTGATGCCGGAGAAGGAGGAGCAGGGATCAGGTGCAGTGAGGTTACAGATGGAGAAGAAAGGCTTAGTTGGTGAGACATTGGTGAGAGTGTTTTGAATGGAAAGAAGTGATCTGAGATCCAAAGGGTTCATTTTGGTTTGTTGAAGTTGAACAGAAGGGACTGTGAAGGGAATAACAAGTAGAAAAAGAAGACGAACAAAGGTTTCCATGTTGATTCTAATTCAATGTGAGTGTAAGAAAGAACAGTGAAATTGAGTGTGCAGAAAGTGTGTTTGAAAGGAGAAGATGGTGAGAAATTGTAGTGAGGACCGAGGACTAGTGTGATAATAATGGTTGAAAGGAGGAAAATGACAGTTTCTTAGATTTGGGATAAATGTTTATGTTGGTGTCGGTGACAAGTGGGAATGGGAGGAGAGGTTATATTATATTATTTAGTGAGGAAGGGGTGTTCGGGGGGGTGCCCTGAAACTTTTCGGTGGGGGTGCCCCGAACTCTTTAAAAATTGAAAAAAGAGGTGTGTATAAAAAAACTACCCGTTCGGTTGCCATTGGCCTAATAAATCCAGTTGACCATAACCGAATCGGTGAAAAATGTGCGTTTCATTAATGGCATATTGGTCATTTCGCAGGGTTTGGGGGTGTGGGGTGAGTAGGGGGGATATGAGAAAAGCATGGGCGGCCAAATACTAAGCATAGGCCCAAATAAGATACATAGGCCGAACTCAACAAAATAGTATCTAAATGAGTCTAATACTAATTTCGCAGTCATTGGACCTAAGCCTTACACTTAAAAGACTATAGTAATAAAAAGAATGCGGACATAATTGGGGTATAATACCTGTGCCTCTTTATTTATATTCTGCCAGAAAAGATGAAGAGAATAGAAATAAAGATAAAATAGATGCTAATTTTGTCCGGTTATGATGAAAGTTGGGGGTCTTGAGAATTAACAGGGGTTAACACTGGGCGTGTTAACGAGAAAGCAATAAAGAAGGATCACTGGTGATCTGAAGGACCGATTGGTCTGAAGGACCGATTAGTCTAAAGGATCGGTGCCTTTAAGTGTTGGCAACATGATCTGAAGGTCTAATTTGCACTCAATGCTTAGCGGATTGATTTGGATTAAACTGAAGGACCGATTGGTCTAAAGGGCTGCCTGGGCCTAATGGACCGCAACTAGCTGTGGTACTAGTATAACAGCCTGAGGGTGATCTACGTCGGGCAGTCGTGATGGCCAAGATCAGATCTAGAACTGATATGTTGACCACGAAGGATTTACGCTATGTCTTAGGAAGACAGGGCTAATTTGAGAGTTGAAGGATCCGTCGGGCTCAGTAGCGACGTAATGATCTGAAGGTGCAGCTTGGGGTCGGCGATTGACGTGTTGACTTGAACTGAACTGAAGGATCGATTTGGTCTGAAGGATCTATGCTAGACTCAGTGCTAACATTGCGATCTGGTGTGGGATATAGGGTTCAACGCTCGTCGCGCTGATAGAGATCGACACTTAAAGTCAGTTGAAAAGAAATAATTGTTATGTATATGCAATGCATGTAATGGATGCTTATGCAATTATTGATTTTAAGTGAGGTAGTGAATAAAATGTGGCGGATAATGGATGTTGAAGCCGATGGAATATGAAAGTTGATAAACTGTGTATGCAGATGCGTATAAGATATGAATGCAATTGTAATGCTTAGATGAAAATGCTTTGGTGAATAAAAAGAAGTGCATGAATACACGGTACAATGGTATGATTAATGATGTAGAAAGATTTTTGGTAATGACGAGACCGACATTTGGCACTTCTATCGAAGCAATAAATGTTATGTATAGGCATATGCAATACGTAATGCGAAAAAAGCAAGACGCATAGGCAAATAAATTGTGTAAGCAAAAAACAAGTGGAATGTGAATGCATGTATAATACTTATATGAAAGAGTTGTGATGAGTATAATCATATGCATGGTTCAATTATAGAATTAGGAGGACATGTGTAATGCATAAATGATGCATGATTTGTTGGTGACAACATGTGTTTTTGCAATGTTTTTTTTGTAAGGATACAATAATGTTTGATGGAAACAAAACTTTTGATGCTCGAACCAGAGAGCTGAATATTTTGAATTGATCATTCCTTGGAAGAAACTTTTTATGGCTTGAACTCAAACTCTGGTAAGCTCGGGGTTGTCATCTTTGAAGACTATGGCTTGTAACAATGTATGTGTGCTTCTTTTAGAGATTGTGATGTGTATTTGTAGACTTGTTCACATGAGTTTTCATTTGGTTATGATGACCTATGATGGCTAAACTTTCAGGTTAAATATGTTAACTTGGAGGAATTATTAATATCATGTCATTAATGTGTGTTCTCTTTCTTTGAAGCATTGTTTAATAAACATGAATAACAGTGTGAATACAAATGAATGTGTCAGTTGGCTCAAAGTTCAAGAAATATAGGGTATGGACAAATGTGGCACGTGAGTGGAGTGAAGGATGAGGTTATTTGCTCAAGCCCATGAAAGATAACCTCGCCCTAAAGTAGGAAATGTTTGACTGCCCCAATTTTGACTTCAAATAGTGGGGAGCGAAATAGTTTGCCTTTGTCTAGGGAGGACAATGACTGCTAAGGGTATGAATTGATTGAAGGATTGGGAAATATGCTAGTATTGGAATAACAAGTGGCTAAGGATGAATGGATTGAGAGACGAAAGAATTCTTTTGGTACAAGGGATATGAAGCCCCAATCTATAAAAAGACAAGGTTGCCCCGATCCATGAAAGCAAAAAGTTGCCCCATTTTCAAGTATGGTTGTGAAAATTCGCGGAGTTAGGGTAATGAGTTGGGAACTAGTCTGGTGTGGCTATATAGATGTGGGTGTAGTATAGAAATATGGGATGGGCGCTGGAAAAATTTCCTGAGTTTAAGTGGAATGAAATGTGAGGGTACTGCCCCAATTTGAAATGGTAAGTCAAGTAACTGCCTTAGTAGGGATTTGTGGTTTTCTTTGGGAAAGATTCCACAAGCTATGACAGTCAAGAGTCTTTAATTCGACAAGATTTCACTTTGTTGACGATCATAAAAACTTTGTCTTGATAAACGTTTCTTGAGCGAATCTTAAAGTGCAAGCCTTTTGAGTTTTTTTTCTTTTTCATTTCTTTTTATAATAGTTTTTTTGTGAGCAAAATTATTTCGATCATTTTGTCCTAGAATTAAAACTTTAAGAAAAAGAAAAGCAACCAATTATTGATCGAAATGGACCTTTAGGTTTGTAATGCGGCCACTGGTTAATGGTTCATGAAGGCAAGGATAATTAGGCCAAAAAAAGTGTTTGAAGGTTGGCCGGGACAAAGGATCTTTTACAAGCTTCATGGTGCGATGTATCATCTCCAACTTTACACTATTTTTTCTCAAGACCGTTAGTTTCCAATCCTCTTTTTCTTGTCTTGGAACTTCGCTTCTTATTTTCTTTTTCTCTTTTTTTTTTCATTTGAATTTTCACCTTCTCTTTCTTTGGAGCTGAGTAAGCTGATGAAAATAACAACACTTTCTCTAAATGTGGAATTAATCCTTGTCCATGGTGATTGAAAGGAAAATATTTTTCGGCTCAAAGTGGGTAACAAAGCCGAATTCATTTTTTAGGATGTGGGAAAGTAACTTCACTTCAAATCATGATTGCTTATTTTCTCGAAATTTTAACTACAGGACAAAATTTCATGTTTAGAATATTTACTCTTTTTCTTTATTTATTTTTGTGCCCTAACTTTTGCTTAGGTTGCCCTTGCGAGTTTTCAACCTAACGGGCTTTTCTTTTTTGGATTTCCTTTTTTTAACTCAATGGACTTGCACGAGTGTTTACACCGTCGACATGAAATCTTAGTGATCACAACTCTGCTCCAGTATGGAGCGTTCAAAGTGTTATTCACGAAATTTTCATCAATG
This sequence comes from Astragalus membranaceus, assembly GCA_039519185.1. Taxonomy (NCBI): domain Eukaryota; kingdom Viridiplantae; phylum Streptophyta; class Magnoliopsida; order Fabales; family Fabaceae; genus Astragalus; species Astragalus membranaceus. The sequence goes on from CM076846.1 coordinate 57,204,373, forward strand.
GAAAATAGTGAATTAAGTACTCTTGTGGGGAGCAGATTCTTTTTGGGTGGTTGGGGTTGGTTTTGGAAATGAATGAAGGATAATGATTAATGGAAAATATGGGGATAGTATAACTGACTCAAACGGGAGTATACACATGTCATGTCAATTTATTTTGCAAATGCTTCATAGAGTGTTAACATCAGTTAAGATAGAACAATTTTAATGTCAAAACCACACAAGTTAACAAAATTAAGCATAGGCCAAAATAAGATACATAGGCCGAACTCAACAAAATAGTATCTTGATGAGCCTAATACTAATTTCGCAATCATTGGACCTAAGGCTTACACTTAAAAGACTATAGTAATAAAAGGAACGCGGACAAAATTTGGGTATAACAGTTGCCCCTCTTTATTTATATTCTGCCAGAAAAGATGAAGAGAATAGAAATAAAGATAAAATAGACGCTAATTTTGTCCGTTTAGTCTGAAGGACCGATTGGTCTGAAGGATGGATTAGTCTGAAGGATCGTTGCCTTTAGGCGTTGGCAACATGATCTGAAGGTCTAATTCACAGTCGATACTTGACGCATTGATTTGGATTAAACTGAAGGACCTATTGGTCTGAAGGGCTGCCTGGGTCTAATGGACCGCAACTAGCTATGGTACTAGTATAACGGTCTGAGGGTGACCTACATTGTGCGGTCGTGAGGGCCAAGATCAGATCTAGAATTGATATGTTGACCACGAAGGATTTACGCTATGTCTTAGGCAGACACGGCAATGGTGGCAGAAACTTAAGAAGTCACTTGAGGGATGTTGATTTGGAGTCTGCAACCTGTTTTCATCTATCAGGGTCACTCCCTTCTTTTCATTCTTAATATGGTTTTTAAGAAATACATCAGAATGTGACTCAATGGTAAAGTTGTCATCACTTGGGACAATGTCAGAAACAACACTGTTGTTTGACACTGAAAAAAGATATCAGTGTTTTTTAAATACGTGTGCAGTGTACTATTTCGAGATTATGGTTGTGGTGCTCACAACACGAAATGAAGAGGTATAAATAGGTGAATAGGGCGCATTAGGGTTAATTCTATTATATGGTGATTTTAACCTTCCAAATGTGGATTGTATAATATGTGAAATCACAACAAGGATTGTGGGACGATTAATTCCTATTTTTGGCGTCACATGTTTTTTACGTTTGCATGTGGGTGTATATGGTATACATTTTGGTATGGATATAATGAGGTGCAACTAATCTTAAAAAAGAATGATATTATAAAGTGGTAAACAGAATAAATGTTTGAGGGAGAATTGAATTACAATTTGAAATTCAAATTCTGAAAATTAAATAAAATGGGAAACCAAGTATTTAAAATTGACGTGATTTCAACTTTTTTCAATCTATTAATCTATTTCAGTCCATGTCACATGCCACGAGTAGTTTGGAAATTTCAGCACCTCCATGTATGCATTCCTATTTTTCTGGGCCAATTGGATATTTCAGTCCATGTCATATGCCACGAGTAGTTTGGAAACTCTGGCAAGATCATTTAGGAAATTATTCTAACAAACAAAACCCTCAACATCCATTTCGAGAATACCATAATTGCCAGATTCATAACGATATCTCGTCTCACAATGGCAATCAGATAAGCAATTTGTAACATCCTAAACTCGTTGTCGGCCATACAAACTTATAATATTACTTTTTATCCTGATCAGAGGTGGACATAGAAAGCGGCACTAGTGCAAAATCAGGAAAAGAATTGGACATTTAAAGTCAGGCGCTCAGATGCCTGACTTTATATGTTGAGGCGGTGGCAAACTTGTAATTAAGAGGCAAAACTTCTAAAGTACTAAAATAGAAAAAAAAAATTCACGCATTCGCAAAAGACGCGAACACATTCTCATGCCTCAGTTCTCAACACTTTCTCAGTACTCTCTCTGTTCCCATCACTCTCTCAGTACTCTCTCAGCTCCCACGCAAACCCTAATTTCCTAAGTCACTTCCAGCGCCGCACCACCACACCCATGGAGAGAGAGAGGGTTCGCTCAACACCACTTCTCCGTCGTCACCACTAAACTGGCTTCTCACCTCAATCTCTCTCCTAGCATGGTCGCCGTTACTCTCTTAGCCCTTGGTAACGGTTCTCCCGAAGTCTTTTCTTCCCTCGCCGCTCTTCGTTCCGGCCAATACCGAACCGGCTTCGGTGCTATACTTTCCACCAAAACCAGCTATGACAACAAACAACACCTAGCTTCTCCCTCTCTCTCTCTCTCTCTCTCTCTCTCTCTCTCTCTCTCTCTCTCTCTCTTTCTTGAACGCTCTGGTTCTTCTCTCGTCTTCTCCACTGAATCTGGTTCTGGATCTTGATTTCTGTTGGTTGTCTGATGGAAACACGTTTCCAGATTCACAACGAAGCTCCGCTTCGCCACGAAGCTAAGGTATAACGCTTTCTCCTTCTCTAAAATCTTCTCAGTTGCATACGGTTGGAAACCCTAGTTTCAACCACTGACTTTGCTTCTTTTTGGTTGTGTTTCTGGGTGAGATCTTGCTGGATCTTGATGCTACGCACAAGGATCTGCACAACGAAGGTAGAACCACTGCCTTTTACTTCTGTTCAGTTTCAGTTTTAAGTTTTTGTGACGAATAAAAACCCTAACTGCCTGATTCTTGTTTGATAGTAATATGGGGGTGTGTGTCAACTCCAAGGAGTTGTGTTGGAGGGAAGTTGAGCTCTTCTAAGAAGAAAACAAGGAAAAGAAGGAAAGTTGGGTTCAGGAGAAGAGTTTCTTCTAGGTTGTCATTGGACAAAGTTGATGTGGCAGGGTTGCCTGAACACCCCACTTTCCAAGGTTGATGTTTAATTCTTTTGTTTTCGTCTTTTTGAGTTGCATGTCACAAATGATTTTGGTGTAGAAGGTTGTAAATGAGACAGCAGAAAGGTTTTTGTTTTTGGTTTGGAATGAAATTTGTTGTTTCAATCCTTTTTATTTTTTGAGTTTCCTACTTGTTTTGATGTTTTTGGGGTAGTTGGAGTTTGTGAAGTATTGTAGGTGGAGTTGGTGTGTTAGAGTAGAATGAAATTGGTTATGTTATGTGGAATTCTGAAGTAACATCAAAATTAAAGCTGAGCAATTACTTTAGAAAATTCGACAAAGTTATTAATGATTGGTGCAAATTACTTTCTTTTTCACATTTCATTGTCAATATTTAGGTCTAAAGTTAACAACTTATGGTGGAAAAGTGTTATTCAAATATTGGGTAAAATAGTACATATGCTGATGTATCAGTGTGACTAGTTGAGCATAACTGTAGTTGGTGAGTGGCTCATTTCTTCTCTTCCAAGCATTTTTCACCTTATGTGTTGCAGAATTAGAATTTATAGCATGAGTTTTACTAATCTGAATTCTGAAGCAGTTAATTTTAATTTTTTGCACTGAGTATTGAATTCTTATTTTAGCCTTGTGGATCTATTCCAGCTGCTACTGATTGCTTATTTTTTCTTCCTCTAATAGATAGTTTAATTATCTTCTAATGTAACTTATACTTCAAATGCTGCTATTTTTTCCCCTTAAATCCTAATTGGCTTTTGTATGACCTTTTAAATTTGTGTCAGCAGGAGGTAGTATTGAGGAGGCATGGTTTGACTCAGCTGCAGTATTCGACTCCGACTACGATGATGATTACCAAAGTGTTCCTGATGGTATGTATGATTTTCAATTTTTTAACTTAGATATATTTTTCTTACAACCTCCATGATGGAACAATTATTAAATACAAGTGATATCTGCAGATGTTGTATCTCTGAATGGAATAGAAGGTGGATCTGTATCAAGTTTTCCGTCTTCAAGAGATCCCAACCATAGAGTTTCAACTGATCAAGGACCGAAACTTAAGGAGATATCGGTCGGATATTCTGCAAATATCTCTGAGGCTGCAAGAACTTCAGATGCACAACATTTTGGTGTGTAGATGAAGTAAACGAACCTGTGTTCCTCGACGACATTTCCTCAGTGGACGCGAATTCCAACAAGGATGAAGGCATTTCGGATAATTGTGGCATTCTTCCAAATAATTGTTTGCCATGTCTTGCATCTACTATACCTTCTCTTGAAAAGAGAAGATCATCATGTTCTAGTCCTCCTAATGCAAAGAAGAAGGCATACCTGGAAATCAAGAATTCGACACAGTGGTACCTGTTCAACAAGATGCACCACTTGATCCAGAGAAAATAAGGCAAGAGGAAGCAGCTACAAAGACACAGGCTGTTTTCAGGGGTTATTTGGTACGTGACTTTTCCGTTGCTGATAAATTTGTTAATTTACAAATATGTCAATGAAGGACTTGGCAAATGGACATGGTTATAACTTATTGGAAATATGTTTTTGGAATTTTGATTGTATGAGTTCTTATAGGTTGTAATATTTGATACTATGGCTAAACTAACCGAAGTGTTCTTAATGAAGGCACGCAGAGCATTTAAGGCCCTAAAAGGCATAATAAGGTTGCAAGCACTTATTCGTGGGCACTTGGTAAGAAGACAAGCTGCTGTTACTTTATGCTGTATGTATGGAATTGTCAAACTACAAGCACTTGTTCGTGGAAAAAGAATTAGAAAGTCTGATGTTGGATTTGCCATTCATGAGAAGTGCAATCTAATGAAGATTCAGGTGATTTTTTCAGAAGCTGATTTTTCTGTACGGTATCAACTTATCATTTATAGATTGGTTGATACACCTTGAGTAGCTTCTTTATAGATTTCTTTAACAGGATTTAATACTTGTATTAATATTATAAGCTTAACATGGTTTTATTTAATCTGTTATCATAAAATCTAAACCTTGAGTATAGTTTTTAATCATTATATATAGTGGGTGGCTTAGAAGAATTTGTGAACATGATGTCTATCTTGGTTACTCTGAATGTTGATATGTTCATCACCATGCTGAAGGAGATGTATTGGTTGGAGCAGATGGTATATGGTCCAAGGTCCTAATAACTACTCTAATCCTATTCATTAGCCAGTAATTTTTCTGATATAGAAGTCAATATTATCAATATAATGGAACTCATGTTCGCTTGACTTGTTCATGTGTTGTTTATTCTGGCTATACTTGTTATACTGGTATTGCAGATTTTGTTCCTGCTGACATTGAATCTGTTGGGTATGTAGGCCATTAGCTGTGTATTGTATATCAATTTTCTTTGACCTATATCTATATTTTGTTAACATTACCTATATCACATTTAGAAGCTTACTTAAACTTCTCTTTTGGAAGGTACCTAGTATTCTTGGGACACAAACAATACTTTGTATCTTCAGATGTTGGAGCTGGAAAGATGCAATGGTATGCATTTCACAAAGAAGCTCCTGGTGGTGTTGATGAACCCAATGGTATGAATTCTTAATGTGTATGAGATTTTTTTCCTATTAAAGTGAAACCTCTGCAAATGTTAAATTTTATATAAAGCGGGAAAAAGGCAGAGAAAGTTGCCCATGGCATCATCTTCTCTGTAAACTACAAAAATGATATATGTTTGAGATTATGTAATGATTGCATTTCTTAAACTACAAAGATGCACATAAATGCTAGTCAAGTCTATATCAGACTCTAACTTTCTTGTCATGCAATAGAATGGATTCTAGGTTTCTATGGAAATGGTATTAAGATGAAAGTTGCTAATCAGATTGACTGGGTTCTGTTATTGTAATTTTAGCATTGGAGATATAGAATTTGGATGATCATGAAAATACTATAAGGCTAATCAGATTGGATGAAAGTTGCTTATTTTGTTCCGTTGCTTATTTTTTACCCCTATATTTTCTATGAACACAACTAATTTTTTTGGTTGACACACATGCAGGTTTAGGCCACGAATTCTTATCGATGTGAGCAAGATAGATATGTCAACAACTGTCCTGGGAATCAAAATATCCATGCCAATCATGATTGCCCCAACAGCCATGCAGAAAATGGCTCATCCTGAAGGTATCATTGTGATTTCTTTTACTAGGAAAACTTTATAATAGGCAGTAATATGAAAGTTAAATTTGGTGACATTTTTATATTAGATTTCTTTAATTCCCTTTGCTTGTTTAAGCACTGATAAACAAACTAGCAAAAGCATAGATTTGTGTTGGATGATACGTGCTATTTTTCTTATGCAGGAGAATATGCAACAGCAAGAGCTGCATCAGCTGCTGGAACAAACATGGTACTTCTCTCTTTATGTTTATATTCTTGTTAATTAAGGATTTAGAAGTTTACTTGATTAATCAACACATACTCTTCACAATTTGCTCTTCTAAGAACCACTTAGAGCTAAGGGACACCGAAAAATGTTTAAAACAAGAGGAACCACTTATAGTCTCAATGAGTAACCTGTTGATTTTTTCAGACTTTGTCTTCATGGGCTACTTCAAGTGTTGAAGAGGTGGCTTCCACAGGACCTGGCATTCGCTTTTTCCAGCTATATGTGAGATAGGTTAATATGGTAATTTTTGGGGAAGGGTTTATTGTTGGTGTGTTGAGATAGGTTAATATGGTAAGTTTTGCTGTGATCAAATTGGATTTTTTAATTGAATTATTGTTGATGAAGGTTTATTCTAGATACCAATGGTTGAAATTTTAGGGTGATCAAGGTTTACTTTACCTGATCAAGGTGGTCTAAGCATGAAGGCATAATCATAATCAATTTGAGTATTAGCTAATCCTTGAATTGGGAATTCTATATCTGTGTTTAATTAATGTCTTCATTCTTTGATGTTAGTATTCTGATGTTATATACTGATTTCTAGTTGTAGTCCTTTACTTTTATTGCACAAGTAGATTTTTCTAAGATTCTGTTAGCCATTCACTATAAGAGTAATCCAATTGAAGAACAAGGGACTCGAATAAATTTCTTTATAGATAATTCATTTGTGCATTGCTGCTTCTTCTGATTCTTGTAGTTAGATATGTATTTGTGATGGAATTATGTGGAAGTCATTATATGTTTGTATTTGTGTGGAATATATAATTTGATATTGTTGTAAGATTGTGTTGATATAAGATATTATAAATGAAAAAAAGTGTGTTAATGTTTGATTGTTTTCTGCCTTTCTTTATTCTAAGTTCCATTTGTTTGAATTTTTTTAAAAAAAAGTAATTTATATTAGCGGGCTAGTTTTTGGTTTGATTTTGGTCTGTTGAATTAATTAATTAGCAGTCATTATTTAGATTAGCTGGCTACCAAATAATTTTTTTTAAAAAAAAATGAACTTTTAAAGCCAGACGAAACTAAAGCCTGACTGTAAATCATACTTACGAAGTCAGGCAATAATAAATGCTTGACTTTAAATCATACTTACGAAGTCGGGCAAGAATAAATGCTTGACTTTAAATCATACTTACGAAGTCAGGCAATAATAAATGCTTGACTTTAAAACAGACTTACGAAGTCAGGCGAAATAAATTTTTGACTTTAAAACTGACTTACGAAGTCAGGCGAAATAAATGCTTGACTTTAAATCTGACTTACGAAGTCAGGCTATCGCTTGACTTTAAAACTCCTGACATACAAAGTCGACTTAATAAAAGTCAAGCGGGCGCCTGACTTTAAATCCCCTTTTCGCCTTACTTTAAATCCCTTTTTTGCACTAGTGCGGAATGGATAAAAAGCATGACAGACATATTCTAAGACTCGTGAAGTTTGTCAAAATACATAAGGTTTTACAAAACGAAATACATTGTCATCACATAAAGTCATAATGAATTCAGACATGTCTAGGATAAACAGTGAACATTCTACAACAAGGTCGGTCTATAAGCGATACATGATAAACTACACTGAAAAGCAACTCCAAAACAAAAGATGCTAATCCACATGAACTGATGATACTCAAATAGAAGGACTCTTTCCTTTTCCTAAATTCTCTGAATCTTTCACCTGTGAGTCTGAAAACCACAAACAATGAGCTGTGAGATACTATCTTCGTGAGTTCTCGTTACCCATTGCAATAATACACTCGAGATTCAATTTTAACTATTAAGCCTAGGATGCATCCCTCCTAACGTGATAGACATACATAATATAAACGCTATCCCGTACACGATGAGGGAACCCGACACTCGCCAAACAAATGAGTAAAAAGCCCATGAAGGCCTTGGGAGGAGCCCATGTCACTCACCCCAAGTATATCCCTAATTCTTTAATCAATTTGTAACCACCCTTACATATGGGATAATATAGTCATCTCTCGTGTATTTTGCAAAACATACAATTTTGATCAACCACAACAACATTACCACATGAAGTTATGCAACTATATACTCCATCAAACCCATACATACAAGTCATTTTGAAACAATTCAAGCATTTCAACAAAGAACCTATGTGCAGAAATTTCAGCAACATGCGTATTCTTTGACGAACTGTTTAACACATCAAACGACAACGAAAAAGGACAAACGATCGCTCATTGGAAAGCTTAGAATATCTAGTTTCTGAAGAAAAAATTAACTTTCAAAATTTTGAGCCATTTGGTACAGTTTAGCAACACAAACTACCTTGTTTCAAAACAGGACAGAATCTGTACCCTAACTTGTAAAACGTTTTAGGATACCAAAACTCAGTCAAATAACATGATATTTAGGTTCAGAATGAAGCAAATTGAGTCTAGTTTACAATGAGACAGAGATCATTCAAAACGGAGTCCTATCGAAATCGTTATGAGCAAAATACCGAACCTATACCCAAAACAGTCCTAGATTTTTGACCTAACTTACAACCAGAACTTCTCCAACCATACTTACCCAAAATCAGTCAAACCAGTGCCTAATTTGACGAGACTTGTGTCTAGTTTCTAACAAAACAAACCACATCAAAATAGGAAATCTGTAGAATTCGAAATCAACCAAAAACAGAACCTATACCAATACGAATTTATAGACAATCAAAGCACCAAGAATCAACTTTAATCAGTATCCTAACATGAAACCCTAACATTCCAATTCTAAATACTCAACATTTCAAGCATTTAAGCAAACAAATCGAAGAACTCACCGTATACTCGGAGTGGAGGCTACACAAGCTAACAATCAACAACCAAAACACCCCAAATGCTCCCTAAGCTCCCAAAGCTCTTCAAAGTGGCTCTAAGAATCTGACCCAAACTCTATCTTCTTCAATTTTGCCCTAACTAACAGCAACCAAGCTTCTAACATTGTTTTCCCAGCTCACAAAACTGAATGGAGTGCTCACATGCAAAATCTACCCATTTTGGGCTCATGGAGTTCGAATGATGATGAAAAGGAAAGAGGGTCTTGGTGGAAATCAGTGGGTATCAATACAAAGAGAAGAGGAAGGGGATTTCAATGGTGTTGAAAAGGAGTACATGCATCAAAATCCATGAGTTCATCTCCTCCCTCTCCTTCACGCCTCATCTCCCTCTTTCTCAAGTTCTTTTCCTTTCTTTTCTTTTCTCTTTTCCCCTCTCAACCGTGTGTGTGTTTTTGGTGGTATATGTTTTGTGTTGTTGAGTGGTCTTATATAGGATAGCGAGAGTAAGTGAGGGGTATAAAGGCAATTTGGGTAGCTGGCTTAGAGTACTATAAATGTGGTTATCATTCTAATAAAATAAAACTCACTAACTCTCACTCACAAACCCCTTCCCTAAACTAAAACATCAAATAATTGCAATAATAATCACACAGTACCTTTGGTAATTAAATCACAATAATTCACACATGATATTTCAATCAACCAATCAATTATTTTAACAATGACTCAGTCAATTAACTGTCAAAGTAATAAAATTACTTTGGGTGTTACATTCACCCTAACTTGAAAAATTTTGTCCTCAAAATTGTTCAAGTCTTATCTATGTGATAAAGAAAGGAAAGTTAAAGAATCATTTGTCATTCGGCTATACAAGATCCTTAAGTAAGTCACAACAATACCTACTTGTTTATCAATCAAAAGAAAAGTATTGATCACATCCAATCAAATCTGAAAATCCAAAACAATGATAAGAAATCATGGACATATCCTATTTGAACACAAATTCTTAATATGAAATGTAAGGAAAGAACAAGGGAACATGCATATATATTGAGGTAATTAAGATCGTTATTCATCGTTTACTCACTCAATCCATCTACAACTTTGGTATGTCTTATACTAACATGTCAATAGCAAAGTTGAACTAAATTTGGGATGGTTTCTCAGGGTGAGTGATGTAACATCCCTAGTTCGGTTAATTTCACATAACGAAATTAACTTGCGATTTATCGTCAATTAAATGATAAGTCGAGTCATGGCTAAGTTTATGCCAAGAAAGCACTGTTAAAATTCTCGATTATATGAATTACATGAGTTATTTATTTAATCATATGAATTATTGTGTATTCGTTTGATTAGAAGTGAGTTTAAGTGGAATTAGAGGAATGTTAAGTAGAGGGGTATTTTGGTCATTTACACTCCATTAAACCTTCAGCTGGAATTTGGTACCAAACACACTCCTCACTCCCATAAAACACAACCAAAATTTAAGAAAGAAATTATTGAGTTAGTGGTTGATTAGAGATGAATTAAAGTGAGACTTTAGTGTAATGGCCACTTAAGGGTAATGTAGTCCTTTCCCTTGTGTTTTTCCCTCAGCTCCTTAACACTCATCTGACCCAACATTCCTCACTCCAACACATTTAGTTTTTCCAGAATTTCAGAAATAGGGAGAGTTGAGAGAGAGGGAGAAACCGTGAGGAGAGAAGAGAGAAGAGAGAAGAAGAAGAGAGAAATTCTCAAAACCCTGGTTCCGTCACCATTTTTCATCCTCTAATTTTGGAATGTGTTTTCTTTTAATGCCTGCCACAAGGATAGCATTGAAGGAACACATGTATCTCGCCCTATCTCCCTCTCCTCTCCTTGACTCTCCTTCCAAAATCACATTCCGAAATTCTTCATGCCACCATTCACCATTTTTCATTCTCTACTCATAGACACCAAAATCACCAACTGATTCTCCCTCCATTTCCATCCACCATTTTCGAAATTCAAGCTCCAAGTTGACCAAATATGGAGTTATTGCATTGCATGTTAGTGAAAGTGGCACTAGGAGCTATCAATCATCTTGCATGTTGGAGATTCAGACTTCTTGAGGTTCAGCTAGCATCACATTGTTATTGAAAGTAGAAAAATCAGAATATTATAGCTTGGGGTCGAATTTGGGGGTTTTGGAGAGTTGGTGGTGTTCTTGAGAGTTAGTACAAGCTCAAGTTCCACATACCGCAGTAAAACCGTTTTGACTGTCTTTGGTATTTCCTTCGTAACTCACTGTACAAACCTCCGTTTAAGTTCATTTTTGTTTCTTTAGAAACTAGACACGAAATCCTTCAGTTGTCGCACAAGAACCATTTAATTTTATCGAGTATTGAAGGAGAAATTAAATAGACAAGTTAGCATTGTGAATCAGTGACAGTTTGGACCTTGCTGTATTGTTATAACCATATCTCACTAAATACCTAGGGTATCAGTTTGAAACCTAAACCCTCAGAAACTAGACAAAAATACCTTCACAATAGACACTCGTTCTGCTAAATTTAGTTAAGAATTGACTGAGTTATGTTGCTTTCAAAATGGCTCATGGTTGCTGGAAACAGAAGAGACCAAAACTAAACACCCCAACCCTCCTAATTTTCTTATACACTTGCATGTGGTGGTTTAAGCTGGACACTCAGTTGCTAGTACACATACACAGGCCACATTGTGGTTCAAATTCGTTTTGGGTAGCTATTGGAGCATTCGGATAGCTTCGTTGGAGTCGGGAAGCGTTTTGGGGACCGTTCGAGTAATTACGTAGTTGCTTGTATTGCGTGGATTCTCGATTGTGCGTGATTATCATTACGAAAGGTGAGTTCTATACTCGCTTAGGGTTTTCAATTTTATTGTGTCAACCTTGCATGTGACTGAGAATATGATTTTGTTCTTGTTTCGTTCGATTTCGTCGAAAGTCGTTGTCTTGCGAAAACCATAATTGCGAAAATGTGTTTAGTTATGAACGATTGATTGATTGATGCCTTGTGATTGAATGATGCTGTTTGGACTGGAATATTGTCTCGTATTATCTGTGTTTAGGTTGGATTTTGATCGGAATACGGATTGGACTCGAACGGAATCGCGAAAATGAGAAAAGGGAAAGAACTGGTGTGCTGATAGAAGCGCACGGGTCGTGCGCCTATGACACATGGACCGTGCGCCAGCTTCGCAAATGATTTTAAAAAGAATATTTAGTGCGCACGGGCCGTGCGCCCAGGGCACACGAACCGTGCGTGAGCTTCTGTTACCGCACACCAAATTTTCGTTTCGTTGCTCCTTTCGATTCCAAACCTCTTCTAATCTTTTTCCCAACCATCCCTCATGTCATGGAACCAGTGATGCTCTGTTTTTGAACATGATTGCAAGGTTTAAAAGGAATTGTTTTTTGAAGTCATAAATGTTTAAAAAACTGAAAAGTAGTACAGGTGAGCAGACATGAGTTACGTTTACTATCATGGAACTAAATGTTCAATCAATTGATTAAGGTCATGGAACTAAATGTTCTTTCAAGGTCAGGATATATAAATTATATCAAAGGATGGGTGATGACCCAGTTGATTAGTATACTAGGGAAGGGGAAGTCATGAGCCCCAGAACCTAGGCCTCAGAAGGTTTGTTTATTGAATTGTTTTTTTTTAATTTTAAGAGACAATGGAATACTACTTCAAGAGAATCTGGTGGTGGTACTTTTGTGACACAAGGATTCACGCTTTGAAATAAGGATTCACGTTTTTCTGAAACGAATTCTCAGTTGCTAATTTGTATGGCTTGTTTTAGTCCAATCAACTTGTTCTCTCATTTTGATATGGAAAAACTTGTTGAACTTACAAAGTTTTATCCACATGAATTCTCTTTGGCTGATTTGGTGAGGCTTGATAATGAACTTGGGAGTTACATCATTGATATGCATAGGAATGTTGAATTTGCATCTTTGAAAGGAATTGGTGATCTAGCAGAGGGACAATTTCAAAACATGAAATCACGTAAGGGATAATTATAAATATGTAAGTGTTTTTTTTGACTAGCTTTACGATTTGAACAATTATGTCTTTACTTTTATTTACAGTAATATAAAATTTTATTTGGTTAAATTAGTCTGACCACCCTAGGCCAGAGTCCTAGATACGCCATTGGCAATAAAGAAGTAGATTTTACACCCACAAAAGTTTCAGAAAGTGGACTCATAGTCATACATACTTCTATATATGGTCTTTTGATCAGAATACATACCTCTATGGTCTATTTGAGTAAATCATGAAGATAAGAAACATAAAGACCCAAACCCAAACCAAAGGGTTTGATACATCTTTCCACACAAACAAATCACTCACTAGCTGCCCAAAATGTTCAAGATCAACCCCATTCTCTTCAGTTTCTACGCACACTAATCAAACAAAATTGGAAATTTAATAAATAAATAAATAAAATAGTGTCAAAAATCAAACAAAAGTTGGAAAATATCTTCTTCAGGGACTTATCAAATCGAAAAACAAAAACAATAACAAAGAATAGGATAGTTTCAATTTCAAATATATTAAAATTTATTACTTGGAGATGAAGCTGAAGCGTTAAACTACTCCAACATCTTTGGATCGTTCAACTTAAAGTTGTGATTTGAAATTCTCAAATAGGCTATTCCATCTCTTTCTAGGTTTTCCAACATCCTTCTTCTTCATTTTGGTCCGTTTTGGTCCATCATCTTTCATTTTCGTTTCATTTTGGTCTCTGCCGTTAGTTTTTATTAACAGGCGTCACGTTGGTAGTTAACTGCTGACGTGGCGTCTTAAGTGTCATTGCTGACTTGGAATTCTTTAAATAATGTGGCATATAAGGGACTAAAATGAAACTAATTAAAAAAAACATAAGGGGCCAAATTGACAAAATTAACAAATCTGGAAAAACACCCCAATCTTCATCTTCATCTTCTCCGGCGAGCCTCCACCACCACCACAAACAGTGACACTGTCTCTCTCTCTCCTCCTCCCTCTCTCTCTCTCTCTCTCCACTTCCTCTCTCTCTCTCTCTCTCTCATCAAGAACAGCAAGAACACAACAACAATTTCCAGAATTCTCAATTCTTCACAATATCAAGCAAATGAATAGTGCAGTTCATGCAAAATGAAACGAAAATGAAAGATGAGGGACTGAAATGGACCAAACAAAAGATAAAGGACCAAAATGAAACCTAGAACAAAGATAAATGACCAAAAGTGCTATTTAGCCTAAAATTTGTGTATATTATTTCTAATTTTTTCGTTCAAAAAAAAGGTTGCATTTTAATACTGGATATGAGACCACCATGTAGAATATGCGGATCACTTTATCATCGACCCATATGCCCTATTATCTCTTTATCACATCTCATAAAAATAGGTTTGTAAGAAACTAAAGAAATTTTAGACCACACCTGTTGTGACACTAGTGCAAAAAAGACATTTAGCGTCGGTTAAATTGGACATTTAGCGTCGGTTATCGCCCGAGGCTAAATCGCCCGATGCTAAATGTCAGACATTTAGAATCAGTTATTTAACCGACGCTAAATGTCACATTTAGCATCGGGTGTTCAGATAACCGATGCTAAATATCCATTTCATCACTGTTTTTGCTGTCTGAAAATGACATTTAGCATCGGTTATTTGAAACAATTGATGCTAAATGTCCTGAAAGTGACATTTAGCATCGGTTGTTCCAAATAACCGATGCTAAAAGTCATTTTTGATAAAAAAAAATGACATTTAGCATCGGTTGTTTGAAACAACTGATGCTAAATGTCTATTTTTTAATTGGAAGCTGACAGTTTTGTCTTTGTAGCAGTACACTTACAACAGCAACATACAATTCATTTAATTTCAAACATGCCTCACAAACATCACTTACAACATCAATTTATACAAGCTTCAAGCCATTCATTCAATATGAGATAATTTCTCAAATATTCACGTAACAACCACCACTTCAATAACTCATAAACATTCAATTTCTAGAATACAACAACTCTTAAAAATTGAAATTAAACTTAGAGGGAACACAAAAAGGACACATGAATAAATATTCTCTAGTTTACTTTCCTTTGACAACACCTCATTCTCTTCCTAAGCTTGAATCCAAACGTGGCCTCAATCAACTAGCTCAAGCTCCAAGACTCCATCTAGACTATATCTTTAACCACCATCAGCTCCTAAACCAACCAACGATTTTGAGCTTATCTATTATAGAAAAATGTAGAAAAAATCAGCATGTTATCAAATGAAATAAGACGAACTTAATAACAGATAGCATGGAAGCAGACAAAATAGCATGGAAGGATCTTTACTTCATCAATGCTTACCAAGAAGGATCTTTAGACGCTAGAGAAATTGGTTTGTCTGATTCATCAACCTTTCTATCAAAAAATAACATAATATTTCAGCAGTTTGAATAGATTGTATTGCAGCAGAAAAAACCACATGTGAGTTATATATTTCCCAAATCCCAGTTCATGCAAAAGATGAATATAGATTAGCTACCTAGTTTCCTCTTAGCTTCTGATTTCGCAAAGAACTCCCTCCATTCATCAGTTAGAACAAAAACGGGTTCATCGTCCTCTTCCTCAATATCTAGCTCTATATGATCCACCTCTTGCAAAACTCTGATACCATCAAAGAGCGTTACAAGATGAAGTAGTCCAACTGACCCATTTCATGAATCATTCATTATTCAATATGAGGGAAACATCAATTTGATTTCATAAAGTCTGTTGCATACATAATGTTAGAATAAAAATTTCTAAATGCAGTCTCTACAATTTTACAATCTTCAGTTCTTAATTGATGCATCTGTAGTAATACTTGGTTCCCTCATTTTCCTACCTATGTTTTGAAATACAACCATTCAAATATTCTACAAAATAGTTACTATATAAATAAAAAGAAACCATTAAAATTCATACAAAAGTGGATATTAAAACTTCAAAGAATCTTTCCATCCATCAGACGCACAACAACCAAGAAATCAAAATCAAAGCCAAAAAACAAACAAATCAAAATCATAGCCAAACAAAACCATAATCATTGAGTTCACCTTTTTGTATACCTCTCTTCCTTTTGTCCCCAAGCATTTTCTTGCTGTGTATAAGATTTTGAGGCTAAAGTAACTGAATTAGGGTAGGCATCAAAAAGGTAAGTCAAATGAAACCATAAGGCAGTGCTAAGTTCATTGCCAAACTACACATCACACACATCATTTCCTAAAGACCAATTCCATTGTATAATCCAAAAATGAACACTCAGCTTGGAATCAAGCATACAATACAAAAGAAATTTAGTAGGCAAGATCACAAATATCAATTACGGGATACATAAAAAATTATTGTTTGAATCCTTTTCACCAAAAGCATAAAACTTACTCTGTCGGCTTTATTTACAAGTTACTAGATGTCTTAGTTATTTTTTACAAGAATATCCCTAGTTGTTAAAAAAACTAGAGACAATTATTAATTAAGTGGAAAATGATAAGTCTTATATGTAGGGACATAGGTAGTATGTAGTTAGGTCTTAGAGATAGTACCTTGTGGCCCTTCCAAATGAAGTAAAGCAAATTATAATGGAAGCTTTCACCTTAATAGCAGCTCGTACCTACAAAGTCAAGATTGGGCTACTATTATAAAGGCAAACAGAAGAAAATACTATAAAAAAAATGTCTTGATTGAAAACTTTCTCAGCCTACAAGGAAATGAAATAAAAGGCAGAGATATATATCATCTCGCAAGTTGAGTGACATTTTGAATAGGAGAACATTTCATATGAAAAAGGAATTCCAAAAAATCTGATTTTCAGTTTTAAATAACTAAAACCTCAAACAAGACCTCAGTACAAATTCTACACATTGAGCAAAATTAATGAGCCATGTAATGAATTTACCTCTGAACAAATTCTGCCAATAGTAGAAATAGTCTCAACGGGGTACAACCCACGTAAAGTCTCAGCACCCAGAAGTATCGCATCACTTCCTGCATATTTATAAACATTTAGACAAAAGATCCATCAATTAGTTCTAACTAAAACATAGTAGATGGGTGTCGATAAAAGAAGCAAAAAAAAATCAGAGAAGAAAATTGCTCATTAAGTCACTTAGAGAAGGTCTTTTCAATTAACAAGCAAACCAATATTAACAGACAGCCTCATGCACACTAGGTTAGCACTAATGAAAAAAAAATGACATCATTGTAGTTTGTAAACCACCTAGGTATAAAAATATTCTGCTTCTCTGATGAATCATCAAGTATCAAATATTCCAGGAGAACACGGGTATAGTAGTATCATCAACCTAACAAGTGGTATCATAAAATCAGTAACTTACCATCTAAAACAGCATTGGCAACATTAGTGGCTTCAGCACGAGTTGGTCTTCAGTTGTCAGTCATACTATCCACAACACGGGTGAGCACAGAAGGCTTCCCAGCCATGTTGCATTTTTATAGGGCAAACTTTTGAAATAGAAAAACCTACAAAACAAATTGAAGTTAATAAATGTTAACATATACGCAACAGCAAGCCTTATAAACAAGTATGCATCATAATACTGTATTTTATAGTTCTTACATAGACATCAGGAATATTTTTGAAAAACCAGAAACAAATTATTTATTGTTGAGACTGCAAAACTACGAGTACTTCAAAAAACAAAAGGAATTTCATCGAGAAAACTGACCTTTTGTGGTGGAAGATCAATGCCCAGATTCCCACAGGAAAGGATAATACCATCAGTTTCTTGTAGAATTTCATCAAAATGGGTCAATCCCTGAGATATAACACAAATGTATGCTTACAATTGAATTATCTTAGCCAGAATGAATATAATTTACACAAAAATGAAGTTTCTACAGTACATTGTGAAGATATGCAACTCACTTCAACATTTTCAATCTTCGCAAAAATTTGAGTCTGGCTAAGATCGCCCAACTTCGAAAGGAATTCACGAGCCTGCATTACAATAATATATAAAGGTCTGTTAATAGAATTTGAATGAGTCTAAGATGGCAAACTTCAGTAAAGGATTTGGAGCTCAAAGTACCTCACGAACATCTTCAGCATGCCGAGTATATAACAATGAAAGAAAATCCTGATTAGTTAAATAGAGTTCCAATTCCTTAGACCACACTTTTGATAAGTTTATAAAGGTTTCTCTCTTTGTGACAACATAAACTAGAAAAGAAGAGGAAACAACTTTAGAAATAGAAATCGTAAACAGAAATCACCAAGAAAGAGATGCTCACCTCTCAGAACCAACAAAGCGCTTCCTAGTCATATAGTTGTCACATGAAAACGCATTTTAGGTTAGAAGCTCTGAACAGAGCCAAAAACGCACCTCAAGGCCAAGAAGCTCTGGACAGAGTCACAAAACTTAGGGTTTCAAGCGAGAGCAGAGAAAACGAAAACGAAGGGAGAGGATTAGGGTTTCAAGCGATAGCGGAGAAAACGAAAATGAAGGGAGAGGAAGAGAGAGGAAGCGATAGCGGAGAAAATGAAAACGAAGGGATAGATTTTTGAAGACAGATTCTGAGCGAATATTGTTACAGTGGGTTTGTGCGAAGGAAGGGTTTGAGAGGGTTTGAACGAAGGAAGGGTTTGTACGAAGGACGGAGGAAGAGAGCCAGAGGAGAGAGGAAGAGAACGAACGAGGAGAGGAGAGGAGGAGAGGAAGAGAGGAAGATATGTGATGTTCAGAGAGTGAGAGAAGAGATAGAGAAGGTTCAGAGAGTGAGAGAAGAAGAAGAGATCGTGAGAGAGATAAAGATGTGCGATGGAAAACAAGAAATAAAATGGACCTTTAGCAACAGGTGTTTAAACACCTGATGCTAAATGTATCTGCGTCAGACATTTAGCATCGGTTGTTTTACACAACCGATGCTAGAGAAAGCGATAACGGAGAAAACGAAAACGAAGGGATAGATGCTTGAAGACAGATTCTGAGCGAATATTACAGTGGGTTTGTGCGAAGGAAGGGTTTGAGAGGGTTTGAACGAAGGAAGGGTTTGTACGAAGGACCGAGGAAGAGAGCAAGAGAGGAAGAGAGCCAGAGGAGAGAGGAAGAAAACGAACGAGGAGAGGAGAGGAGGAGAGGAAGAGAGGAAGATATGTGATGTTCAGAGAGTGAGAGAAGAGATAGAGAAGGTTCAGAGAGTGAGAGAAGAAGAAGAGATCGTGAGAGAGATAAAGATGTGCGATGGAAAACTAGAAATAAAATGGACCTTTAGCATCGGGTGTTTAAACACCTGATGCTAAATGTATCTGCGTCAGACATTTAGAATCGGTTGTTTTAAATAACCGATGCTAAATGTCTGATGCAGATACATTTAGCATCAGTTGTTTAAATAACGGATGCTAAATGTCTAACGCAAATACAATTAGCATCAGATTTTTAAGCACCCGATGCTAAAGGTAGGCGTGAAAATTGAAATCTTCCATTTAATTGCAAAATTGCCACCGCATCTACATTTAGCATCGGGTGTTTAAACAACCGATGCTAAATGATGCTTTTTAAAGTCAATTTTCCACTAGTGTGAAAGAAATCGGAAGTAAGCAAAAGCATCAAGGTATGAAAACTAAACCACCTTTTATAAATTTATTCGATGATTCAGAAATTATATCTTGATATAATGTCTTTGCGATGTTATTTACATTTATGATTTATGAAGGCCTACCATGTAGAATATGTGATTGGCAGGTCCATTGGGCTGGAAGCGAGAATTACAAAGGCCCACTTTATCATCCACCCATATGCCCTATTATCTCTTTATCACATCTCATAAAAATAGGTTTGTAAGAAACTAAAGAAATTTCAGACCATACCTGTTGTGAACGAAATCGGAAGTAAGCAAAAGCATCAAGGCATGAAACCTAAACCCCCTTTTATAATTTTATTCGATGATTCAGAAATTTTATCTTGATATAATGTCTTTGCGATGTTATTTACATTTATGATTTACGAAGGCCCACCATGTAGAATATGTGATTGGCAGATCCATTGGGCTGGAAGCGAGAATTACAAAGGCCCACTTTATCATCCACCCATATGCCCTATTATATCTTTATCACATCTCATAAAATTAGGTTTGTAAGAAACTAAGAAATTTCAGACCACCACGCCTGTTGTGAAAGAAATCGGAAGTAAGCAAAAGCATTAAGGTATGAAACCTAAACCCCCTTTTATCATTTTATTCATTGAGTCAGAAATTATATCTTGATATAATGTCTTTGCGATGTTATTTACATGTATGTTTTACGATCTAAAGAGTATTGTGGCCGACAGATAAAATCTGTTTGAGATTGTCCATAGTGATTTTTTATGGAATCATTTTTTTCCATTTAATACACTAATTAAGGTATTTCCATATTCCATTTTTATTTTATAGAATTATAAGCTCGGGCATTTCATGAAATCCTCGCAATTGAAGCTTGTCAACGCAATTGCCTTCTTGTTTCGCCAAGAAGTAAAATTAAATCTATACTTCAAGAGTTAGTTTCTTTTTTAAACAAAATGTTATACAGAGAAGCCCGTATAACAATCATATTGTCCAAGACTTTTTTTGACCAAAACTTGAGTGCAAAAATGCTTGTTGCCCTAACCTTTTCGATTCAATGAAAGTCACAAAATTGACACCGTACAATGTTTTTTTTTTGCTTTCATCAAAAGATGAGGGGCACGAGCATTCAGGCGACTCTAACATTGCTTTGTAAAAGCTACTACTAATTACCTAGTCTAGTATTTGAATTAGGTTAACGGTACTCTTGGTAACACTAACTGAGGTGATATTACTAGATTAACGTACCAAATTCACTTCATAGTCATATCTTTAATTTGTTTCATTTTTCTATTTATTACATATAATTTTAAAGTTTTTCATGTTTTCTATTTCTTAACTCATAATGTGTTCATTCATAACCATTATTCCTTACATATTATCCCCAATCTTGGACAATATAAATTTTTAGTGTGAAATGGAAAGCATTGGTGGCAGTCGGAAGCTTGTTGGCCAACAAGACAAAAAGAGGGGTGCAATTGAAAGCAATGGTAATATAAACTATCTGCCTGAAGTTGTTATGGTTATTATCTTCTCCTTATTACCTCTAGAAGCCTTAGTTTCGGCAAGCATGGTGTCAAAACAATGGGAAACTCTAGTGAAAAGATACCTATCAGAGAGACCTTCAAGCCTGAGCTTTGATGAATTTGAGATGGCTACCGGGATCGTTTGCACACACAATAATATATTCCTAAGTCCATTGAATGGATTGTCTAGTATGCATAGAATGTCCTTAGAAAAAGAAGTCATTGCAGGAACTAATAGTTTCAAACTATTTGTAGACAGAACTCTACATCTCCTTACTGGATGTATCATGAAGAAATTATGCTTCAAATTGTGTTATGATGGACATCCAAAAAATCAGAAGAAAATTGATCAGTGGTTGCACTTTGTCATGAAAAATGAAGTTAAAGAACTTGAACTTAACTTCTCAAAAGGAATATTTGTTGGATGGACGAACTCCAGAATAGCTTATGAATTGCCACATGCACTATGTGCATCTAATTCATTGGAGCATGTGAAGTTAAACTTCTGCAACCTCTTAATATCCAATCTAGAGGTTTTTGGTTTTATTCAGAGTTTGTTTTTAAAGTATGTTGATGTTCTTGGATTTTCAATTGAAGATCTTGTAAACAAATGCCCCATGCTGAAGGATTTGAAAATTGAGTGTTGCAATGTTCCTTGGAACTTCATGATTTGTAAAAGAGATATCATGATCAAAAGTTTAACATTGGTTAAATGTTCCACACAAAATTGGTCCATGTGTCCAATTGATATATCAGCGCCGGAATTATTGAGTTTTACTTTGGAGGAGTGTCACCTCACACCAGAAACAAAGATCAAGGCACCAAATTTGTTAGATGTTGTCATTGCAGTCAACCAACTACATGCATGTAGCACCCAACGAAGAGCTTTGGTAAAGCTACTTGGCTATTCAAGTCATTACCAAACACTGTCACTGAACACTTGGTGCATTCAGGTATTAGCTTTTCTTTTACTAATTTTTTGTTTTAATTAAACTCATGGGTAATGATATTTTCCTTTTCAATTAATCTTAAGGTTTTCTCCTATGGAGCACATTTAATGCAACAATCACTTACTCCTTTCAACAATCTTAAGCTTCTTAAGTTAGGGGTTGGCTTAGAGAAAAGAGAGCTTCCTGGAATTGCTTACTTAATGAGAAACTGCCCCGCTATGGAGTCTTTAACTTTATACATCTACGATATAGATATAATTCATTGGGTAAGCCTTATCAACCTTGCTTTATATATGTGAACAAAATCAAGATGTTTTTGATAAACAATGCTAACAAACTTCTATATAACATATGTATTTTACAGGGTGGTATAGATGAACAAAATCAAGATGTTTTTGATTTTGACGAGAATCACTATTGGCAAGCACAAGCATCGTCATTTCGTTGTATTCAGTGTTGTCTCAAGGAAGTCACTGTTTTTGGGATTTCTGGAAAATACTCAGAGACACAGATGCTTCGATTTCTTCTAGAAAGTGCTAAAGTATTGGAGGAATTGTCTGTCTACACCGCTGGAGAAGATTTGAGCCAAGAGATTTATCAGCGATTGACAACCTATCAAAAGGCATCTCCTCAAGCTAGAATATTTGTGTTTGGTAGTTCAATCTAAATTCAATAAAATGTCGTAATTATTATACTATTCTTTTTGGGCTTAGTTGGTGAAATTGTTCCTAATTTGGTTTTTCATCAAGATGATTTAAAACTTATTACTTTCCATTACTTTGATGAGATTAAGCATGCTCCTTTTGCTATGAATTTTGATAGTGCAACTGGTCCTGTTTGCTTTGTGCCTTTTTTTACCAGCAATGTTGTGATATTGCTGGTCATGATGTTTGTCTTGCATTTAATTAAAATTTTCACACTAGTTCCATACTTCCTAATTGGATCAACTCTTTTGTTAATATTGTTTTATTTCCGAAAGATCCCAAATCTTTTATTCAACAGTATCATCATGTTTGTTTGGTTAATTGTAAGTTTTCAATAATCACGAAAATTCGATCCCTAAGGATCCTTTAAACTCAAGCAGCAGCTACTTCTTCTCTATTTGGTTGACCTTGCTTTGCTCATCTGAAAACACCACAACATAAACAGTGATATTTACAATCTAAGTGAGTTCTTTCATGTCTCCTCACCATTTACCTCTTGTTGTCTTTTAATTAATGTTTAACCTCTTTAGCATAATCCAAAAGAAATTTGAACAACGTCAGTTTCAGCGGAGAACACAACCCAACCTTCGTCGAGTAACAATCTTGGGCCTTGAACTCAGGAGCCATGACCTCACATTCCAAGTATGCTAATTAACCTCTTGGTATCCACTACAAAAAACTTGCTAATTAGCGACATATTATTCCCTCGCTACATGCCCCAAATCCGTCACTAATTCCCATTAGCGAGGGACATGTTCCGTCGCTAAATCGCTCCTCGCTAATGAGATTGAATCCCTCGCTAATTAGCGACGGAAATATCCCTCGCTAATTCCCTCACTAATAAAGACAGCCACGTGGTTAAATTCTGACAGCCACACGTCGTCCAATTTCCCTCGCTAATGCCCAACTGATTGATTTTTTTTTTTGATAAACCTGCTTTTATACCTGTTTATTTTATTAATAAATAATAAAATCTAATATACATAAAACAGTTTAAAATAAAAATTCCGAGAATAAAATTCTTCAATAACATAAAATTCGAATCAACAACGGTACTTAATCTGAAATGTTATAACAAAATATTGAAATGTCAAACTGATACAACAAATCCTAAAAGCTGCCCCCATCAGACTCCTCAGGCTCCCCAGGCTCCCCAGACTCCTCAGCTTGCTCCTCATCTTGCTGCTCATCTTGCTGCATATTCTTAAAATACCTAAACATCAGCTCCTGCCTACGGGTCACCTTCGCAAAGTCTTCCTGCATCTTTTTCATAGCCTCGGTAGAGGTCCTGACCTACTGTCGAGTTTCGTGCAGCTCCTGTCGAGTAGACTGCAGCTCCTGTCGAGTAGACTGCAGCTCCTGCTCCAGCTGCCTAATATGCTTTGTCTCCGCAAGAGTAGAAGCTGGTCGACTGTGTCTTTTGCTGCTCCCGGCCACAGACTGGCCCATACATGGAGCCAAGGGCCTCGTACCATACAGGCGACCCTTAAACCAACCTACTGTCTTCTCCCAATTTTTGTTTGCCAGATCTATCATATCAGGAGTAAGTTGGCCAAGTGATTCAGGGTCCCAGCTCCCCTGAGTCAGCTGAGTCATGATCTCATTTATTTGCTCTTGTTTTGAATAACCACAAATTAGCGCTCCATTTTGACAAAGCAACATTATATAATATAAATCAAGTTGTATATTTACCTGAGTCATCCTGGAGCACTCATCAACATACTCGCCAGTGTCTTTCCTCACATGGGTGGCTCTATGCAGCTCAGGAGCAGTGATAGGGCGTCCTGCCTTCATACTATGGGTACTATGGGGGTGAAGGACAAATCAGACAAAACTCTTTTCCATATAAATAGTGAAGGAAGTTATTTCTAACTCTCAACCTTAAAATTGTTAGTATCGTCTCGCAATTATCTCAATGGAGATGATTTCGAGTAAAATATGTTGGTGAGGGACATCACCTCACCCTTTTCCATCAACAACACACAGTCATCTAACCTAGGGTTCATCAAAACAACAATTAAACACCTTTCAATTAACAACTCTAAAATAATACACTTTTCAATAACACATTTCAATTAGCATCTCTAATTAAGTCTTGCTCTAACAACATACACTTTTCAATTTCAACAATTAAACACAATTTAACACAATTAACTCACATTTCACAACAACGCTCAATTCTAAAACAACAACAACAACAACAACAACAACAAATTTATTTTAAAAACTAACTGTTAGATTGAGGTCCGGTGACAGTGACACTCCGGTGCGGTGGTTCGGTGACGGTGCGCACTCTGGTGCGGTTCTTAGACTTCAAACACCAACAATGTCAATCCTAAATTATTTCAATTCAAGCAAAAAACATAAATTAAAACAAATTATTTAAAAAATCAAAATCAAAACAATATCATAAAAATAAAAATCAAAACCTACAAAAGGGAGAGCTCCGGTCGTGGTGGTGTTGATGACAGTCGTAGGAGAGAGAGGACAGAAATTCGTGGTGGTGGTGGTGTTGGTGGTGCACTTCGTAGCTTAAGAGAGAGTAGAGGAAGAGGAGGAGAAGAGCTCCGGTCGTGGTTGTAGATGATGGTGGTTGTGTGGTGGTGGGTTAGGGTTCGTAGGTGAGAGAGAGAGAGAGAGAGAGAGAGAGAGAGAGAGAGAGAGAGAGAGAGAGAGAGTAGAGGAAGAGGAGAGGAGGTCATACGTGATGGTGGTTGTGTGGTTGTGATGGTGGTGGTGGTGGTTGTGTGGTTGTGATGGTGGTGGTGGTGGTGGTGGTTGTGTGGCCGTAGGTGAGAGAGAGAGAGAGAGAGAGAGAGAGAGAGAGTAGAGGAAGAATGAGGGAATGTGTTCTGAAAATCTGATTTGGAAAAAAAATTAACGTCAGCGACGGATTTAGCGTTGGAATGGTTTGTCGCTAAATGCAGCACACATTCCCAAAATTTGAACGGTCAAAATTCGTTTGCGAGGGATCTTATTTCCGTCGCTAACTTTCCCGCTCAATCCATTAGCGACGGACTGACCATCGCTATTGTCTAAATTTCTGTCGCTAATTCTCAAAAATACGATAGACCCTATTCCCTCGCAAATTCCGTCGCTAATTCCAGTTTTTGTGAGGGAACACTAGTCCCTCGCTCTTATCCGTCGCTAATAACTATTTTTTTTTGTAGTGATCGTCATCTCCATAGTGTCTTATGTATACATTGGATTCTTAGATTCTCACTCGATTAAAACATCGGGTATAACTCAATACTTTGATATCAATCCAAACTTGTATATAAGACAATCATACAATGATATAAACATAAATGGTCATAACGATCCCTAATTCGGGAATCTAACATTACTCTTAAGCACATCAATTATACAAATCAATTCACTTATATTATTAGTTCTTTCAATAAGCCTTATAATGCATTTGAGAACACCTCAATCGGGTTCCCGGATCAAAAGTTATTGTTGAACTAATATGAATATTGTTGAAAATTTGCACATGGTCACGACGCAACCTAGTCCCATCGCCTCGCGATAAGGTCCATTAGCTTTTCTCTTCACATTTCTTGATTGGTCGCGAGGCGACATCTCGGATCGCGACGCTACAGCTCGGGTCGCGACGCGACCTGTGCAGTGCAAGTGCAGAATTTTGGATTTTCAAGTGTCTTGGCCCATTCCATTGGTTTCTAATCTTCCCCAATCTCATAACCAACATAAAAACCACATTTCACACATACATTCAGACACAACAATGACCAATTACAACAATTTCATATCTCAATTAGATTTAACTATACAAGTTCAATGATATGCATTTTGAGATTTCATCATAACCACATTAAACATAGAGCTACCAAACCACCATTTCAACAACTTTGTAGGCTAAGGAGGTAGTAAAACAAACATGCATTCTAACATTCCAAGTTCAGCAACTCTTAGGGTTTTAACTCTATCAATGTGTGACTAAAATAAAGATTAAGGGAAGAAGAACTCCCCTTGAATAGTTGGAACTTCAAATGAAGACACTAGTTTGACTTCTAAGAACACCACAAGTTCCCCAACTAATCAACTCACACTAGCTCCTAGTTTGGCCCTTCGTTGCTCCTTAGAACCACAATGTAGCTTACAAATCACCTTGATCAAACCCCCAAACTGACATGCAATCTACCAAACTCTCAATCAAGCTCCATGGCTATCATGCATTTCGAAAGATGGAGGAAGAAAGGATCTTGAGGTTGGTGTGGTTGAATCTTTTGTGTTTTCAGCTCTCAACTATAGTGGGATCGATGGAAAGGAGATGAAGAGATTTTTAAGAAGGAAGCATCAAGGTTAACAATGATAGAGTTCTCATAGCTCTCTCTCACTTTCGCTCTCCTTCTCCCTTTCTCACTCTCGCTATCTCTCTTCTCTCTCAACTCCCTCTTATTTCTTTTCTACTTATGTTTTTAAAAATGAATGAGAAGGAGGAGTTTTATTAAACTTCGTCAAGGATTGGGCTGAACCTTCACTAAAGTCCTGGGCTTTTTAAGTAAAAATCTGGACTAGTGACATTCAAGGATCATATATTATTCGCACCCCCAATACTCATTCATACACATACATGTTTAATTAACAAACTGAAAGAGTCAACTGGAATTGGAGGGAAATTGATACTTCATTCAATGGACGAATTCTGTTACAATTCTGTTTCTGTTACAATTTGTTTAACTAATCCAAAAACTACTCTGATACACTAACTCAGTCTTATTTATATTACAATACTGACTACTGAAATGACTAAACTTCCCCTCCTATTAAGTGTTTAAGTCTCTATTCCTTCTATAGTATACCTTCTTAACATAAGGTCTACTATCAATACCCCCCCTAGGGCTTTCACCTTGTCCTCAAGGTGAAGATTTGGAAAAGCTTGTAGGAGTTTCTCCACTAGCTCCCATGAATTCTCATAGTCTGGTAGATCCTTCCAGTGCACCAAGACTTCAGCATCACCCCTTGTATTGTACCGCAGCTGCAGTAACTCTTCAATCATTGGTTGCAGTTCCCCTTCTTCTGTCAGTGCAGCAGGAACAGGTTGGGCTTGGTAATTTCCTGGGATTGTCTTTTTCAATTTACTGATGTGGAATACTGGGTGTATTTTACACTGTGCAGGCAAATCAAGTCTGTATGCAACTTTTCCTATTTTTTCTATGACTTGGTAAGGGCCATAGAATCTAGGACTAAGTTTCTCGATCCTTCTAGTTGCTAAGGTCTTCCACCTATATGGGCAAGCTTTCAAATAAACCCAGTCTCCAGTGTCCAAGGTGATGTCTCTCCTATGTAAATCAGCTTGTTTCTTCATTCTGTTCTGTGCCACTGTCAAGTTGTGTTTGAGGTTTTCGAAAACTGTGTCACGCTCTGCATAAAGCTGATTGACTTCCTCAACATTTGAGGGGATAGCAGGGCCTTTAACAATAGGATTTGGATCCCTTCCATAGAGATCTTTGTATGGAGTCATGCCAATTGAGATGTTGAAGTTTGTATTGAACCATAACTCGGCCCAAGATAGCCATTTTGTCCAGGATTTTGGGTGATCCCCCACAAAGCACCGTAGATACACCTCCAAGCATCTATTAGTCACTTCGGTTTGCCCATCCGTTTGTGGATGGAAAGCTGTGCTGTAGTGAAGTTTTGTGCCTGCTTGTTTGAAAAGTTCCTTCCAAAACTGACTTAGGAAAACACGGTCCCTATCAGAGACAATAACTTCTGGGAATCCATGGAGTTTGATCACACCAGTTATGAACACTGCTGCTACTTCATTTGCATTATAAGGGTGTCCCAGGAGCAAGAAATGGGCATATTTCGTAAGTCTATCCACCACTACTAAGATAGTATCATGTTTCTTCACTCTAGGTAGTCCACCAATGAAATCCATTGAAATTTCATTCCACACTTTGTTAGGGATTGGAAGAGGTTGTAGTAAACCGGCTGGTGATAGGGTCTCTGTCTTGCTTTGCTGGCACTGCTGGCATTGCATGATAAAATGTTTAATATTCTGTTTCATGCCCTGCCAATAAAAAACCCCATGTAATTCCCTTATATGTTCTGACCAAACCAGAATGGCCACCTTGCAGTGAAGAGTGAAACTCAGCCAAGATAATCGGTATTTTGGAGAAAATTCTAGGTAGTACCAGACTATTTCCTTTGTATAGGAGTCCTTTCCTCACTGAATACTTTGTGGTGCCAGCAACCTTGAGCACAACCTGTTGCAGTAATGCTTGCAGTACTGGACAGTTCCTGATCTCCTCTTCCCACGCTTCCCATTCTGTCAAACTAACCTGAGATATGGCAGCAAATAATATCTGTCTGGACAGAGCATCAGCTACTCTGTTAGCTGCACCTGGTTTATACTGAACACTGAAATCAAATCCCAATAGTTTTGATGTCCATTTCACCTGTTCACCTCCCAAATAATTCTGCTCAGTGATAAATTGCAGACTTTGCTGGTCTGTTCTCACTGTGAAGTGGTTCCCCAACAAGTAGTGCCTCCACTTTTGAATAGCCAACACCATAGCCATTAATTCCCTTTCATAAGCTGACTTCTGTTGTGCTCTAGTTGATAATTTCTGACTGAAGAATGCAATAGGTTTCTCATCTTGCATCAAAACTGCTCCCACCCCTTTGCTTGAGGCATCTGTCTCTATCACAAAATGTTTACTAAAATCAGGCATTTCCAACACAGGTAAGGTTGTTAAAGCCTGTTTCAGTTGCTGAAATGCAGCTTCAGCCTCATCAGTCCATTTAAACTTGTCTGCTTTCAACAATTCAGTCAATGGTCTAGCAATGATGCCATACCCTTTAACAAATCTTCTATAATAACCAGTCAACCCTAAGAATCCCCTTAGGCCTTTAGGATCCTTAGGAGTGGGCCAGTTTGTCATAGCCTCCACTTTATTAGGGTCTGCAGACACCCCCTTTGCTGACACCACATGCCCTAGGTACTCCACACTATTCACAGCAAATTCACATTTTTTCTTGTTTACTATGAGACAGTTTTGGTGCAGCACATTAAAGATGGTTCTAAGATGACTAGCATGCTCCTCCAAACTTCTACTATAGATCAAAATATCATCAAAGAATACTAAGGTAAACTTCCTCAAAAAGGGTCTTAGTATTTCATTCATTAGTGCTTGAAAGGTTGAAGGGGCATTGGTCAACCCAAAGGGCATTACCACGTATTCATAGTGGCCCTCATGTGTTCTAAAAGCTGTTTTTGGAATATCCTCTGTTTTCATACGAATTTGGTGGTATCCGGATTTAAGATCAAGCTTTGTAAACACTATGGCACCAGCTAATTCATCTAATAGTTCATCAATTATTGGCATGGGGAATTTGTTGGGCACAGTCAACTTGTTTAGGGCTCGGTAATCAACACAGAACCGCCAACTCCCATCTTTCTTCTTCACCAGAATTATTGGACTAGCATATGGGCTTGTACTTGGTCTAATAATCCCTGCCTTCAACATATCAGTCACCAGCTTTTCAATCTCTATCTTTTGATAGTGTGGATACCTATAGGGCCTTAGGTTAGGGATATTTGCTCCTTCTTTTAGTACTATAGCATGATCTGTGGTTCTACTAGGTGGTAGTTCACTAGTTTCATGAAATAAGAACTCAAACTGATCAATGACAGCTTGTATTACCTCAGGTATGCTGCTCTGCTTTGTTTCTGTACTTGCCATGCTTCTGCAGTCGACTATGAACAACTCCTCTGGTTCCTGCAGCTCTGTCCTCAACTGTTTTACTTGCACTTCTCTTCTAGACAAGTGTGGATCACCCCTCAAGCATATAGTCTCCTTCCCCACCTTCACTTTCAACGTCATATCTCTGAAATTTGCCTTAATGTCGCCCAAAGTTTCCAACCATTCAAGTCCTAGAACCATATCTTCTCCATCCAAAGGAAACACATAGCAGTCTACTTTGATGGCTAACCCTTGTACCATGATCTCTAGTCCCCTACATACTCCTCTAATCATGATCCTTTCACCATTTCCAATTTTCACCCAGCATGGTGAAATGTTCTCCACTTCCAGTCCCTGTGCTACTACTAATTTGTTTGAAACAAAGTTGTTTGTGGCGCCACAATCAAGCAACACCAAGATTTCCACTATGCCCATCAAAGCTCTCAGCATGAAGGAATAGTTTAAAGAGAGTCCTGCCAAGCTATGAAGATGGAGGCTCTTCAACGTGGCTCCCCACAAAATCTCTTCACCCTCCTCTTCTTTGCCCTCCTGTGCTTCTTCTCGGCCCTCTTCACTTTCCTCCACATATAGCACCTTTAATATTCTATTCTTGCATATGTGCCCTGGCGTGTATTTTTCATCACAAGTGAAGCACAATCCTTTCTTTCGTTTCTCTTCAATTTCCTTGCTTCCCACTGATCTTGTGTTTGCAGGCGTCGTGTTCTTGCTCGCTTCAGCCATCTTGGCGCCTCCCCCCGTATCTATCGTGTTCTTGTTGTTCGCTCCTCCATTCTTGAAGTTGTTGAACCCACGACCACCGTAACGCCCTACTGCGCCGATCTTCTCTTCTGCAAGCAACGCGACATCCATCATTTCCGCGAGATCTTTTGGTCGTTGAAGACGAACCTCTGCTCTGATGTCCTCCCTCAAGCCATTTGAAAACATTCCCGCGAATAAGGATTGGTCTTGTATCTTGATGTGGCTGGCTACCGTTTCGAATTTCTTACGATACTCTCTCACCGATCCATCTTGCTTCATGTTCATCAACATTTCAAAGGCATTGGTGATCACCGTCGGTTGGAAACGGCGGAGAATCGCCCCTTTCAAGTCTTTCCATGTGTGCGTCTCACTATTCGATTCCCACCACTGCATCCACGATAACGCCTCCCCTTCCATTGCCATGAGCGCCGCGTCGAGTTTCTCGTTTTCGTCAATCCGACGAACCTTGAAAAATCGTTCGATCTTTGTCAACCATCCCGCCGCATCTTCGCCGTTGAACACCGGCAAGTCCACCTTGCGAAGTCTTCGCTCGCCCTCGCCTTGATTTCCCCCATGATTCCCGTTTTCCTTCGCTCTCGGGTTACCGGGTCCAGAAGGACCCGATTCCTTCTGTTGCATCGCAACCATCATCGCCTCCATTCTTGTAAGCGTTTCTTGGAGTCGTCGTTCATTGCGAGTCTCGGCTTCGTGAAATCTTCGCTCCAACAGTTCTTCAAGACGTGGATCCATGGTTGACGCAACAGTCTTCTTCTTCGGCATCAACGTTCCCGGGTCGAAATTGCTTTGATACCAGTTGAAAGAGTCAACTGGAATTGGAGGGAAATTGATATATACTTCATTCAATGGACGAATTCTGTTACAATTCTGTTTCTGTTACACTTTGTTTAACTAATCCAAAAACTACTCTGATACACTAACCCAGTCTTATTTATATTACAATACTGACTACTGAAATGACTAAACTGCCCCTCCTATTAAGTGTTTAAGTCTCTATTCCTTCTATAGTATACCTTCTTAACATAAGGTCTACTATCACAAACCAACCACCTAAGATACTCCATTATCATACCATTTAGTCATTTAATACACACAATTAATACACCTAAGAAATCAAGGAATAATATCACATATCTAAGCATCTTAAATATCAAGCACTACTATCTGAAGAAATTAAGATTCTCTTTGGGGTATTACACTTAGCTGGTAGGCATTTGTCGTGGCTATCCCGGGTGCTCCATTGGTGCGTTTTGGCTCCCTATCCAGCCTTATTCCTTGGGTTGAATTTGTCCTCCACTCGCTGAGACCAACTCGCTATCGTTTCAGTTTTATCCTTTCTTTGTCTCTTACCTAACCCATCCTAATCTTGATGCCTTTGATTGCTTGGATTGCTTGGTTTCCATGTTATTCTTTGCAGGTAATCATCCCTCCTTCCAGATCAGCTAATGGATTCATATGCTTTCATAGAGCCCACTCACCTGGAGGTTACTGAGATGTGAGAGACACAATGGCAAAGGGTGTGCTTGTTGGAGTTGAAGGCTTGTCATTAACTGCATCCTACTGTATTTAAATATGTAGTGTAGGTTCGATCTTTCGCAGGAAGCGATTGATTAGTAGAGGGGGCATCAAGGCGCTGAGTGAACTGGTGAACTTCAGGCTGTAGCAGATGTCTCGTCTGTTACGGGCCAAAGTGCCAAACAGATGTGGTTTAAGTGTGTATTGGAGCAGGTAGCTGGATTCCAAAAGAAGTTTATCAGATTATGTACGTGCTGCCTGATCACGACCATATCAGCAATTGCTAGACTCAATCAGTGCTTGGTGTGAAGTGTTGAAATCTGTCTGGGTGTATCAGCAAGATGTGTGTAGTGGAGGTCTAGTCTTGTAGCTAAATGGTGGAAGAGGGGACTGTTGTTAACCTGTCTGGTGTGGTGGAGGTGTAGTTTTACTTGGAGCAAGGTGTGGCATAATTGTCACTGCTCAGACCTTAATCAAATTGGAACATGCATAATGTTAGATGTTGTGATAGGAGGTATTGTCAAAAAGTATTTTAGTGCAGTAGGTGTAGTGCAATCTTGTTACTAATTTTGGTTAGGAAGTGATCATGAAGTGAGGGGCGCAATCTTGTTATTGGAGATTTGTAGGTGTTTTGGAGCTTTACTTTTTTGCAGGTCTTTAGCCTCTTGGGTGTTGCGATTCTGTCCTAGATGTGATGCAAGGGGAGGATCTAGGAGTGTAAGATTCCTCAAAGGGGTGATCCGTTTGGAGTGTTAGAATAGGCAATATTTTATTGTATAGTTCCTTTGTATTATTTAGTCCGGTAGCTCACTTGGTATGAGTTGGTCCGTAGATGAGTTTGTATAGTTGCTAGTTTGTTAGACTTAGTAACTGGTTCAGCTTCCTTTAACTGATTCAGTTGTATCCATTGTTGTATATATAGGGATTGATCCCTCATTCAATAAACAAGTTCAGATTTGCAACTCTAACATGGTATCAGATGAAAATTATTTTTCTGAACTTCACTTTTTCTTTCTCGCAAGTCTTCTCCACAAAAATTCCTTTTCTCTCTCGCGAGCCCCTCTCTCTTAGAAAAACCATAACCGTTTTTCTCCTTTCTTCATCGCACTGTTGATGCGATGCATTCTCTCTGAATTTTGATCCAATTTCTCCTTCTACTTCGAATTGCCGCTTCAAAACGCTGCATCGTTCTCCTCTGGATCTCGATTTAGTTTCTTTTTTCTCAGATTCATGATCAGAATCGATCTTGCTTTCAGTCTCCTTTCGGTTGAGTTCTCCTTTTTTTCCCTTTCTTTGTGAATCGATCTCTGTAACTTGGCAACATCGATTCTGTTTCCCTCTGATTTGGAATCGTTCTGTTTCGATTGATTTTCTCGGCTTCGTAATCCATCTGATTCGATTTGCTTCTTCTAATTTGCAATCGTTTCATTTTGGTTTCGTTTATTGTGTCCTTGATTTCGGTTTCGTCTTTCACACCTATTATCGCTCTCTGTTTTGCAACCATTGCTTCATTTGCATCTGTTGCGGTTCTCCCTCTTTGAAAATCGATCCTTGATTAGTCTTTTGACTCTGGTTCGTTTTTTCCCCCTTTTTTGACCTAAATCGAAATTTAGTTTCTGTTCTCATCTTCCTTCCTTGATTCTGCTCAGTCATCTGATTCAGAAGTTCTTCCTCTAGATCGAATTCTTGATTTTTTTCCCTCGAATCTTGAATCGATTTCTTCTCTGATTCACAATCGCGTTCTTGCTTTTCGGTTCGCGTTTTTCTTTTTCTGTTCTCAGTTAGAATCGAGTTTTCTGCTCTTGATTCGTCCTTTCTGAATCGATCATATGCCTAAACCGATTTCCGTTTTTTTTGTTGCAAGTTTTCTCTTGTTAATCTTGATTATGAATCGTTCATTGATCTTGCATCGATTTCGTTTTTGAATCGCTTCAAGATTGCCTGCGATTTCGAGTTTTTATTCTATTTTTGGTTTCTTTAAAATTGCTGTTTCCTCTTGGATCGAATCTTGATCCAGTTTTATGTTTCCGTCTCCACAGCGTGTCTGTTCTATCTTTAGTTTCCTTCAGCCTCTTCAATGCCTCTGTGCACACAACCTGTTTGATGAAATGTCTGATAGAGATATTATTTTTCGTTTTCACTGTGCTGCGACACTGTGATGAAGTAAACATCAGGTTGAATTTCTGAAGCTTGCTGGCTTCAACCTGTTTCTTGAAGATCTGATTGGTGGCTTTATTGGAATTGTTTCTGCTATATGAAGACATTGGGATTGAATGAGAGTTGGTAATTAGTGCTCTGTCCTTGAAGATCCTGATGCAACTTTAATTGCTGAGTCCAACAAGTGGTCACTTGGTTTTCAACAAGCAATGTTGGATACAATTAGAAAAGGCAAGATACCAAAATCCAGCAATGTTTCTAGTTCCCCCCCCCCCCCTTCATGTTTGTAGCTCAAGTAGGAGCTACTGAAGCATTGAAAAATTGTCATTGAATCTGGAGATTTTGATCTTAACTATCAAGATGATAGTGGTTTATCTGCAGCTATGCATACAGCTACGAAAGGTCATGTGGAATCATTTCAACTGCTTGTTTATGCTGGAGCTCATGTAAAGTGAACCAAAACAGCAATTTATTTGAATGGCTTCTATGCTTTACACTGTTACATTGCTCACAAGCAAAGGTTATGATGTGAATATCCATGATGGAGAGGACTACACTCTTCTCATGTTAGCAGCAAGGGAAGGCCATGCTTCGTGCCCCTTACCTTTGAAGACTAGTTGGTTAATTTTCCTAGTTTTTTTTTTCTACTCTTCTCT